>JWHW01014176.1:283129-295709 GCA_000931545.1 Papilio glaucus
ATCGGACACCTTGCTGTTCATAATCAAAACTCACAAAGGATCGGACATACGTACATATACATAGAAAAATACTCGCAAAATCATGTAAATATACATACTATGACGTATGACGTAATAAAAACATTCTCGATTTTTTAATATATAAAATCAACCAACGTATCGTTTTCTTAGTCTTAAATCTATAAGATGGGGCTATCGCTTGTGTACATGGCGGAAGCCGAACAGACAGACAAAATATATTGACAAAGATTCGTACACCATGCCTCGAAATAATATTTACGACTCTGAAATCTCACCATTTTCCGTGGGTTTCCTCTGGCGTAAAATCCGATCGCGATACAATGTTTCTCTCAATCTATCTCTCTGAAAAAAAAACTGAGACGACAATATGTGTTTTGTGTGAAGGTTTTCGGCAGTGTGAACCTACGGTTATAAAATAATCGTGAAACTTCTTAATATAATAATTTAAAAAGTTCATATTGAACATTTGTCCGCTGAAGAAAAACCTTTCGAACAATCGACTGTAATACAAAGAGGGAATTTTAACAAGTTACCCCGGCTTTATTCGATTTATTTTCGCAGTACGGCGGCCCGCGGGCCACTAACCAACTATTTTAATATTTTATTACAACCAGCCACTCGCTTCTAATAGCTTTCAATGAAAGCTTTTTATTATAGCTAGTCGGTTTTCGCTCTCTGCGAGTTTAGAACGCGGTTTTAAATCCTAACGTTTTTCTATTATGGGTATTGTACAAAAAATATTATTTAAACAAGCAATAGTTAGTTGATAGAATGACTGATTATGATACTAACTGACCCTCCGAATCGAATGACACCTCATTCTTCAAAGTCGGTCGAGCCGTTTAAGTCACAATGGACATACATAAACGTGAAAAACATAAACCTCGTGTTAGTCGGGCAAGTATAATTTGAGGGAAATGAAAATTATATACATATAAATAATTTTTATATTGCTCAAAATACTTGGACCCAAAAATATCTGGGAATTGCGGCCAAGACAACAAATTCCGTTCCATTTTGAGTCTAATTAAATTGATCAAAATAAAATATAATCAAAACAGCGCGATAGCTAGTACATAAGATGTACATGAGTGCAATATATATTTCCACGTAGTTTCCAATTAAAGTAATTAAGGCGGCGGGTTCGAGTCCGGGCGGGCGGCGTATCGCGAGCGCCTTATTTGAAACACAAATATTTGCGCCCGATGAAACTTTTCCAACGTCTCCGGGCCTTTATTAATATTTTATTATTTTGTCTTGTACCTCCGTTTCGGGAGAATTTTCCCAACTTCTCTTGTTAGCGAGTGCCGGTTCTAAAGCGATTATATTTTAAATTATTTTAATTAAAACACTGTGCAAACGTCCAACAACGGACCGATGAGTACGAACGGTTCATGGATTCATGAAATGTTTTAGTTTTAAAACTCTAGAATTCAACGAGTTGCTAGTTATTCGTGTTTGTTCATGAGAAATATTAATTAAGTATATTTTAGCTTCCACATCAATTTAATCAAATAGCTGATTTCCGTAAAAATAGCACAGTAAAATATACGTTTTGACTTACTCTATAAAATCGAATCAAATCACTCAGAAAACTTTTAATCAGTGGTAAATATATATCAAATTTTGTACCCTACAAAGTCCCTGATACTATCGAATTTTTTACAAAATCTTTTTACAATGTATACACAGACTTATGCTGAAAAAATATGTGAAAAAACACCACAATTTATAAATTAGAGATGGCGCTTGCACAATCACACATCTAGTGACACTGTATATTCCAATCATACTCTACCCTATTAGTATGTTGTTTATTTGTCTTTATGTCACACTACTCCTGAGAATACACTTATAATCGGAAAAGTAGGCGAAAGCCTAGAATTCCCTTCAATCCTTTTACAGCGGACTGCAAACAAAGTAGTAAATCTTGGTGCTTCCGCATGACCTTCCATTTAACACTGTTCTTCTTTAAAATTCATATATCTGCGCATACAGGCTTAGTTACCTTCATACCCCCTTTCTTTAACATGTTACCAATCGCACCGATATCAGTACCTCAAAGATAATCCTTACCGACATGTAAATTGTAAATGGGTAGGTTTTTGTTTAATTTTTTTATATAATAAACTCAATATAATTGCTGATCGACAAATATTTCGACGCCCTTACCGGGACACGGGCGCGACGACAGCTCCAGAAGAAACAAGAAAATATTGACTCGTTGAGCCGATGTTGTCTTTACAAATTTCTCCTTTAGATCGTTTTTATACTGAGGTGAGTTTCGTTTAGAGTACGGTAACTATAGTTTTAAATATTTATGGAATTAAATATATTTTAAGATTTAAGAATCCATAAAACTGTTTTCTGTGTTTTTTTTACATAACAATATCAAAACCTTTCTACTTTACCAACTATCAACACAAACTTATTGATTCCTTAAGTAAAATTATGTAAGCTTTCAGTTTAACCCATAAGTCTGTTCACGTGTTTATTTTTTTTATATTGAGAAGATAATTTATCTATTAATTAGATAATAAGACTCTTTAAAAGTGGAGAAAGTCCGCAATAAGAATCACAAGAAAGAAAACATCTGTTGCACGAATGGTCCAGCTCGACCGGAGAAATACGGCGTCCTCGCAGAAGACAGGCGTGAAGTAGAAGTATTTTGCGTTTCGTATGATGAGTGAGGTGCCGGAGTCCTAAATTTAATCGCTTCCCCGCGAAACAGAAGCAGATTCGACGGGTAAGGGTATGGATAGAAAAAGGGAATATACTTTTTTCATGTCTCTTCCCTCCTCTGTCCCTTTACAACTCATTATATTGTTGCAGATGCCTATGGCTGGCGGTCACTTTATATCAGGTGACCTGCTTGCTCGCTTTCCACCAGCTTCCATAAAAAAAGGAAATTCTGTAGTGCTAGTTACTACTTTTATGCTTTTATCATTTCATTTTCTCGGCAATCAATAGATTTAAATTTTTAAATAGAGATTTTTAATTAGCAATAAAGTTGTAGATTTAATGTAACACACTAACAAGGAAACAAAGTTACCTTTAAAGACAAATTATAGTGTGAAAACATTTTATATGATTTATGACAAATGCTTGATGATTTAAAAGTTATTTGAACTCTGTTAGGTCAAATAGTTTAACTTATAAAAAAATTGTCTCCAAAAATCCGAATCTTGTGGTGTACGTATTTAAATGTAACCAACACCGTTTGCTCGGTCGATTAAAAATTGTTTGCATCTGTTGTCGCGAAACAGCACTGCTGTGGTTCGAAGGAATATTGTAAATATTGACTTCCTTGCTCTCCTTAAGTCCAGCGCGAGGAAAGCTGCGTAACATTAAGCTGATGTTTTAGTTACGTTATCTGAATAAAACATATTATTGCAATTTGGGTAAATATGCCAACTGATGTCCTCATAGTATAGGTATATATTTTAGTTCAATTAGTAATATATTTTTAAAGTGCAATGAAAATTTTCGAGTCATTAGACTCGCCTTCTTCCAGCAACTCAGATTTGGTTTAAATCAATAGAATCTAAAATATAGGTAACGCGGACTAAAATTAAAATCTACCAAAGAGCGGGAAAGATATCCGATATATTTAACATAATAATTTTAGTACAACGACTAGAATTAGAATGTTATATATTAAAATGTTTGACTCAAATCTCATTAAAAACTTTGGCTTTTGCAACTATTTACTAATTCAGCGAATCTTGAAGTTATCGTGATTTTAAAACAAGTTTTAAGATTACCTCGACAGCTTTTCTCCGAAGTTTGACGAAGGGCTGATTATTGAAAATTCTCTTTAAAAGTGACGAGCGACTTTATCGGTTTACATAATAATTCGTTACATATTTAAGGCTGTAAAGGATTTAATAATGTTATTAAAATTGTAAATGTTAAATAAATTGCAGAAATTGTTTAATTTTGTTTAAAAGATAATGCATAGATTATATTTCGAAATGTTTTTTTAACGAAATTATCTCCTGACATTCTTCATCAGGTACTCTGAAATTACAGTACTAAGATGTATTATAAATAAATATGCGTAACCCAGAGAGGTAGGCAGAGATTATGAATTCCCATTTAGCGTGATCCTGCCACAGTTCAGTATAGTCCAGTAAGTGTATAATAAGTGCAAACTTGATAGATCTATCGTTTTATAATCCTAAATAATAGATACGAAAATCAAGAACAATTTGAGATGACTTTTGTATAAAAGTCCAGAAAACGAGAAATAGAATAATGAAGCAGAAAGATACATTTATGAAATATGATATGAAATACAAAAAAGCTGTTAGGTAATACAAGACGGTGGCGTATACTTATAGTGTTTAACTGCTAACGAATACTTGTAGAATTAACGACGAGAAAAAATAGTTAAGTATAAAAAAGGTCTATAATGCTTTGACGAAAAATGCGCCAAGATTAATGTCACATGCAAGCACTTTAAGACTAAAAAAATCGGCAATATTTGAACAACGTTTTAACATGAATGTTGCTTTTATACAAATACGGTACTATTATTATCGAGTATGGAAACGATATAAAATATAGGTCATAAATCCATGTGATAAAGCTTAAAATCGCTACAACACATGTTCGATACAGTAATTTGGTTGGCGGGCTGTCATTTTACGCGGTTATTTTCGAGAGCCCTCGATGTTGGCAGCACTGACGTGGCAAAGACATCAAGTGATGCCAGAATGCCAGATATATTCTTACACAAGCTTTTGTTGACGTTCGTTTTATTGTTGCTGATATGTGATTGTCACAAATATAACAAAACAACATTATGCTTAAAGATTCTAGTGTGTGATTTTAATACAATTGGCGTAAACTTTAAGAGCTTTTGCTTTTCTCTTCCATCGCTTCTCTTAATTAATATAAGATATCTGTAGAAGTAATAATATATAATAAATCTGTTTAATTGAAGTCGTTAATTAAAGCTGACATGTTCACAGTACTCACACAGATGCACTATACAGTTTGTTTAAAATTAATTATTTTTGACTGAAAATGCATTTCCTACATATTATAAATGCGAAAGTAACTCTGTCTGTCTGTTTGTTACGCTTTCACACCTAAGCTAAACCGATTTAAAAGAAATGCGATAGTCTAGATCCTGGGAACATATCTGTACATAGACTATCTTTAATGAGAAAAGATTTTTGATAAAATATAAATAAATATGACGATGTCCTTCATGGATTGGTCATTCACCGATGCCGATGTACGTGAATGTGAGTAATTTTTTTTTGAATTAATTATTTTGTGAACAATATCTCATGTATGTTTAAATAATTTTATATATATAACTTTAAACTTTCGTGGTTTTTACTTATAAGAGGTTTGTAAGAAACGGGATTCTTACCACGATTAGCCTTTTTGAGCTCCCGATATTTCGGCACAGTTGCATGCGCCATGGTCACGGGCTGACTGGCTAAAAAAAAGGCTAATCGTGGTAAGAATCCCGTTTCTTACAAACCTCTTATATTTTATATATATGATGGTGGTAGAGCCCGCATCAACCATATTTTAGCATTTGCTGGAGCACGAATGGCCCGCTCGCCCGGTGAAGTACCACGACCACAGAAGACAGGCGTGAAGTGGAAGTCATTTCGCGTTTTGTCTGATGAGTGTGCGTTCCGGAGGCCGAATCCCTCTCCCCCTTAATACAGCATGGCAGTGGGATCCAGCTCCAGCATGTTTCTTCTGCATATCAATGACATGCAGCAAACTAGCAACATTCATTGTTATGCAGACGATAGCACGTGTGATGCACTGTACACGGCCCGCGCTAACGTTTCTCGGGCTACTGCCGATGAGAACCGGACCAAACTTGTGTCTGAACTGGAGAGCCTGTTAGGTAAAGTCTCGGATTAGGGTCGGCAAAATCTTGTTGATTTCAATCCCAAAAAGACAAAAGTCTGTGCCATTACCGCTAAAAAACAACCCTTTGTCGTGGATCTGTCGTGGCAATCCTCTTGTTTTCACAGCCAAGATCGGTATTCTCGGCGTGGACATATCGAGTGAAGTTCAGTTTCGCGGTCACTTGAAAGACAAGGCCAAGTTAATTTCTTAAAAGCCGGGTGTACTCAGTAGAACGTAACGAGCGCAAGTTCGGCCCCGCATGGAATACTGCTCGCATCTCTGGGCAGGAGCAACCCAATACCAGCTTCTTCCATTTGACCGCATACAACGGCGAGCGACTCGAATTGTCAACGACCGAGTCCTTACCGATCGGCTTAATAGCCTGGTCCTGCGGAGGGACGTCAGTTCCCTCTGCATTTTTTATCGTATATACCACGGGGAGTGTTCCGTAGAACTGATTCCTGACACCGAGTTTAGTCATGGGACGACACGACAGACGCCCAGGTACCATCCACACCACCTGGATGGCTGGCATTCTTCAACAGCGCGGTTCTCGCGAAATTTCTTGCCACGCACAGCCGCGTTGTGGAACGGTCTGTCCACGGCGGTATTTCCAAACCAGTACGACTTAGGGTCCTTCAAGAAGCGAGCCTCTTTCTTAAAGGCCGGCAACGTATCTGCAGTTCCTCTGGTGTTGCAGGTGTCCATGGGCATCGTTGAGCACCTTGGTGTTCCCCCGCTCGCTTGCCCCCTTCTCTTATAAAAAAAAATCCTTCCACATTCAATCTAAAACTCTCCTTGTCACATGCTATTCTTCCCTCTTCATAACAAACACATACCATGCTCCTTAATAATTTAATGCTCCTTAATTTGTCTATCACTGGTGCTACTTTAGGATTCCATGATGTACTCGTTTCGTATACGAAAAGTACTTGCTCGAGTTTCTGCTACTGCTACGAGTTTCAGTCACTTAGGCAAAGCTTTGGTACTTTGCTTAAAACAGTAGTGCAAAAAAGGTATCGGTTGAAAAAAATTAAGGTCTGGTAAAAAAAGGAATTTTTTTAGTAATAAAATAATTTTGCATAGTACAATAATCTATGGGAAGGGCGTTGTAATGATAACATGGTCTAATCCCCGAATAAATCAAATGCATGCAAATTTATGAGCCCACTGAGCACATGGGCATATACGTAAATTGTATATTATCAGCTGACAACGTGCGCTTTATAAAATAATATCTGACATGATATATGTATATATTTTTTCTATTAAAATCAAATTACTTATACATTTTAATCTTAAAAGCAATTCAAAATATTTTAGTAGAATATAAGTGTTTTCGAAGAAGATATGATTATAAGAAAAAAGATTTAATCACGAGCTGGCAGGATAAAAATCTAATAAAGGATAAAAGAATTTTTTAGAAATAAATCGTGTCATAGAGTTTGTTTTGTATTAGGAACACGTGACGTCGTGCCATATCGCTATACATGTTTTTTTTTTCTCTTTAATATTCTCAATTCTCGCTACCGGGCGAGACATGTGTTATTCCGTGGCCCATTCACCTTTCTTTGCGTGGACAATGGGACGGTCCACGGAACTATGGGACGCGTATAATAGGAGACATTATGTTAAAAGTCGAATGAAAACAGGGAATGTTGTAAGAAATATGTTACGCGTTTATTCAATGCAGTATTTCGGATGTAAAACAAACTGACATCGAATGTAAATACTATTGTTGGCCGTTGTCATCCGAAAAATGACATTCGAAATGGTTTTTAATGGATCCCTTTCTTTTTATATTGCACCGTAGCATCGAAACAAATACTTCCGTGGACTGTGTAAGTTTTTTATTCTTTTCATATTTATGACCAAGGTAATATCCCACTTCTCAAACATATGGTCATCAGTTCGTATCCAGGTATAGAGTATTAACCAAAAATACAGTTAAACTGATAGTCACAACCTCGCCTAGTTCATGTAGGTGTCAATAGTGAGATGCGAAATTACTCCAATTGCTTAAAGTGTGGATTTAATCGCTACCATCAAGAAGAATGGTCGTATTAAACACACCTGAACGCGAACACCGTACCGAAGACACACAAGAATTCCTAAAACCTTTTACCAATACATAATGATCACCCAGACAACCCTTCACTACGCATTTCATTCATTACCCTTACTTTAAGTGGCAAGTATAGGGCACCCTAGCCGTCCTCATATAGTGAACTTAGGTCCATGCCAAAATGTTGGTCCATTTTATGGGAGACCTTAATTGCGTTACGTACGAACAATAATACTCTTTTTAGATAACTGTTAAAGTTGTACTTAAATGTGATACACGTAACGTACACTTTTAATATAGAATTTTATGTCTCGAAAAGTGGTAACCCGGGCAATAAAATATCTATGTTCTTATATATTATATAAATGGACGTGTGCGGTCTTATATTTAACTTTTAACCAAAGCTTCATGTCAAAGAGCAATTGTGATTGTGGGTTGTTGTAGCCTAAATATTGCCATATGTCTGGTGGTTGCATGTGGATGAAGGAATGTAAAAGATAACAACCGTATCTTTTACATCATATTATCATACAACTAACGTTTAACAATAATGTATTTATTCGATAATATGTTGCTATTACTCGTCTACATTGTTCTGGAATCATCTATATGCTGATAATTGTAGATATCCTTGGAAAAAAAAACCCAAAAAAGGGAGTAATTATTTCAAATAGAATTTTATTTGTACTAACTGGCTAAGAACAACGTATAAGGAAGACAACTTTTGGACTAAAATAACGTATTTATCCTATTAATTTGTAAATATTGTTTAGTGTTTTGCCTCAATCCATAAGTACGCTTATATGCAAGCAGAACACTCTGCGTGTCCGTTTATTCATGGTAGCACAAAATATGTCACGGTCCTTCGCCCAACAACATTATACATGACAATGATAAAGTAAAACTTTATTAAATTTGGTTCATATGGCGTTGGTATTATGGCTCAAGGTAATATAAACGAGAAAACATTTTTAGTTGTTAATAGACGACCTGCGTTGAGTGTAAAAACCGACTACGGCTTTGTCATGAGATGTTATGCCAATACATATTTTCGTGTGGAATAAAAGTAGGTACTAAGAATTTGAGGTAATCCTGTCTGAGTCAGACGCTTTAAACGAAAATATGAACAAGGTGACATACAAGGACATAAGTATATTGCCGCAATATTTTATGCTACATCTTGCTATGTATATATATTATAGAAGGTAGCAAACGAGCAAGCGGTACACCAGATATTACGTTACCTCTAAGCTAGGCATAGGCATCTGCAACGCAGATATTTTACCGACCTTTATCAAACAGAGGAGATAAGACAGAGATAAACTGAAAAAGGGATATTTCCTTTTCCAATCCATCCCCTCCCCAAGCAAATCGTCGTCCTCTTCTCTTACTTTCCTTACTTCATAAAGATAGGTAGGGGAAAAAGACTTCCATTTTTTCTCTGACTTAAATGTGATTTTTATTATAAATAGTTGTAGTGTTTACACTACCAGTGTATTGTGGAATATACTGCTCATTAGTCATGTGTGAGATCCGCCTGTATACTGGACTATTTCTCTCTATATTTTCTTATTACTATTTTATGCGAAAAGTTTACATGAATAACATATTATTTATATCTTAAAATGCGTATGCGTATATATATGGATGAAGAAGAAGCGAGAGAGGTGTGCTAGGATCGTGCCAAATGGAAATCCATGATCTCTGCATACCCCCCTGGGTTACGGGCGTGAGCGCATATTTATTTCAAGTGTCCAGTGTACTTTCTGAAATACAAAGAATGAACAGAATAAAAGTACCGAGTAGATACTTTTATTGTTGTATGTTTACCATCCTATGAATATTGTTATGGTCTATTATCAAATTAAAATCCAAAATATTACCAACAAAACCGGCCTTTTACTCAAATAATGCGAATTAACCGTGACGCAAATACAAGTGCATCAAACAAATTCCCAACATCGCCCGAAGTTATCTTATTTGTAGTATTTCCTTAAACTTCCTGTACCTTCAAAGCGTAACTAGGGAATTGGACACGCCCTAATCAAAATATATTACTCCGCAAAAACTGCCAAATACAGATTTAAGAAAAAAGTGGTTTTGAGTGATCCTTATTTGAATGGATTGGTTCCGTACATTAAGAGAAGGGACTGCTCCATATAATTATTTCCAATTTACGATACAAAGCTTAATCAGAAGTACTCGAGAATGCAGAAAAACAAGAAACTGGAAAAAGTGCGTTGATTGATGATTGAAAGATGTAGATTGTAGGAAAAGTATAGGATTGTGCTAGCCAGAAATTCCTTCTAGAATAAATGCGTGTTTACTTCATATTTTATCACTGGCGTTCGTTAAAATTAGTAATTTTATTTTAAATAAGAGTCGATTAACTATTATATGTAGAGCCATTATTCGTTACAGTAACCTTGCGGGACCCCAAAAATTGCATAGGTATTCGCACAATCAATCAAGCGATAAGCCAATAAACCTCAACGATGCGCTTTTGAATCGAAAATTCGATTTTTGAATTGAGCTATTGTTGGCCTGGCCAGCGGCGACGCGCGAATCTGCCTTGTCGGATTGCACAAAGCGCAAACGGAAGTGAACGTTCGGTGTCTCCTTATGAATGGGCTAGTCGGGATGCGTTTAGGAACTATTGAGGTCGGCGTACAACTGATTCTGTCGTGTATAGTTGACAAAAAAATTAGCTTAGTAATTGTTGCGAAAAAAAAATATTATCGAACGATTTGAATAACTTTCGAGTTTTTGAAAATAAAAGAACAACTCTCAAACCTTTTAGGTTAACTGGTGTAGACACAAATAGTGATATTTAGCTTGTACTTACTTAGCCTTTAATTGTAACAGAGGTTAGTTTAGTCATTCTTCTTAATCTATTCCATTTTACAAAAAACATTGATGGCTGGATGGATATACCGCGCACTTATTTTCATTATTATTTTACTTTAAATTAGAATATATTATTATTACTAAAATGAGGAGCTATTTGAATATTGATAAATTCCTTAATATTTGCAATTTGTTTTGCCGACTGTACCTAATGCTAATGTCCACAAAGTATGAAACTTTATAAAAAGTTGAAAAGAAAAAATATTGTACAACAATACAACGCCCCCTATTGAATAGAGGATCCGGCGTTGTATCTTTGCGCCGTGTAGAAAAAAAGCGGGATCGTCAGAGCTATAAAATTAAACATACCATAAAAGGTGGATAGTAATAATGAAATATGTATTACATGGGTATAATGTTGTTAGCCCCCGTTTAGTGGATGAATAGATTCTTTGATGGCCCGTTTGACGTGTCTCTTTTGAAGGGAATTGTCCGTAAAATTGTTAGATATAAGTGATTGATTTACTATTTATTTAGAATCTGCCTGTCTTCTTTTATATTTTTGCTAATGACTGTTTTTGTTATTATGGAGGTGAAATAATTAATCGTTCGATTAATTAATTTTTTGGTTTTACGATCTTTAATGAATTGGTTTCTTCCAAAAGTGCCGATTTTCACATCGGCACAACATCAGACATCATGTCTTACATGTACCTTTCCTGACAACTCAGGATGTGCAGGAGTCCTGGTACTATAAATATAAACCCTGACAAGCCGCATTGAAGAATATCAAAGTAAAGATCATACAAACCACAACTGTTAAAGGAGGAACTTTTGTCTTGCAATTACTGACAGTCATAAACTTGAACTTCAATCTTAAAACCCTTTACAAGTAGAAAGCGGCTACTTTCACCGTTAAAGACAAAATGTGTTTACACAATATTGTCTTGTACTAATTTAATATAAAACCAAAACATTTTCAACCTTGTTCTCTTTGCTTAAGAACGTCGGAGAGGCAATATTGAAAAGCATTGACTAATCTTTAAAAAAACAGCTTCGTATACGCTAAGAAGCTAAGCCGGTTCGTAATAATTAGTGTTAATCAAATAATGTCCTAACCGACTCGGAAACTGCTCGTTTCCGGCGTTTAATATGCAACATAAAATCACATTTCCTCTAAAGAATGCGTACCTTCGTTTTTTGTAATCATTTTAAAAATATACATATAATAAAATTGTAACTGAACGCTGTCTGTACATGGAAAATATTTGAAAAAAACTTTTATTGGGGGCATTCATAAACGCCATAAAACCCAAAACAATGATTATTAGAATTTTTATCTGTTTGTGCGTTTGTTACCGCTAATCTCAGAAACGGCTAAACCGATTTGGGTGCGGTTTTCACTAATTTATTGTGGTAAGCATAACTTAACATTTAGTGTTTGTTTTATCTCAATCGATAAATAAAAAGTTATATCAATTTAAAGAACCATGTCAAACATTCGTTCGATAAAAATGCTATAAAATAGAGTACTATTAAGTAGCTAATATCATTTCGTTTAAGTAAATTTGCGCGGAACTCGATACTCTCTGAAGAAACCTACATTTATTTAGATACAAAGACCATAAAATATACTAATTTCGAGTATTCTGTACTAATATACTAATTTAACGTTATAAATGCGAAAGTTTGTAAGTACCGCTGCATAGATATTTGTTATTCTTTCACGCAAAAACTACTGAATGGATCTGAATGAAATTT
>JWHW01014176.1:307019-318172 GCA_000931545.1 Papilio glaucus
GGAAAGGGTGGGAAGGGTAAGACGACCGAATTGAGCCTTCGGCACCTCAATTATCGAACGAGAAGCAGAAGCATAACATTCTTCTCCCTCACGCCTGTCTTCCGTGAGGTCGTGGTATTTTACCGCTCGAGCCGACCCATTCGTGCAACAGATGTCGCTGCTGCGGGCTTTACCTCCGTCAAATCGTTCGCTTTCCACTCGTAATGGAGGCTTAGATACGTCTGCAGACAACGTAATCTTTCATATGATAAGCTAATATAACATCCCAAGTACTATCGTCACGGCATACAAAAATAATTATCATGACGTAGTCTGCATACAGTTGTATCAACAAGACGCAGCATTCATTTGTCATACGATAGCGGTGCAGCCTACCATATTCTGGTAGGCTGCACCAATAATTGCTCTTCTGATAACCGTAAATTAATTATATATATCATAGTCTTGATGTATGTATGTATATGTATACGTGGCCATACTATTTGTATATATGTTATGGTGTTTGTATGTATTATTGTTTGAAAAATATGTCTGTAGTTTTAAAAATGAGTGCATATATTATCGCCACCAAAATGATTATCAGTTTGGCGAAATACTTTACATTCTTTACTATTTGTGTATGAAAGTCTTTTTTATGAATAATTAAAAAAAAAACTACTGGAACGGCTCGAGTACTTACAATAAGTGATGAATAGCGTCTGCAGCATTAAACTTATCTTGTATAACTAGCAAATGACGCAAAACGCTCCAAACTCTATATTTGTTCTTTTATTAACTTTCTTATATATTATAATCTTTTAAAATTATTAGAAAAATTCTTTTTAAAATAAATGAGTATTTTAACTATGTTAATTTACTTAATAACGTAAATTGTAGCACTCCTTCCAAGATCGGCATAAATAATTCAAGATTGGAATAAGAAAAAAATCTCCACAATAAGTATAAATTTAATTAAACCCCATGTGCAAATAATTACAGCAAATTACCTGAAAAGTTATAATGTCTTACATTTAAATTATAACTAAATATTGTCACAAATGACGATAAAATGATTTAAGCAATTTTAATGTGGTTTTAGAGACAGGCGATAGGCAATCTGTGTGTTTTATATATTAACGCAAACTCCTTAGATTACATTGGCGGTGTTATCAAATATTTTCTGTGCAAGCCAAGTCGTGTGTGCGGTGCGTACATAATATGTGTGTTTGTATGTTCTCGTGTGGATTGAGTATACATTTAGCTAGGCCTAATACGAGGCCTCTCAGCCTTACGAAGAGGAACGAAAAAAAATCTTACTTGGGAAGGCGATCGTTTTATTAAGCTTTCCAATTTTGTGCACATTATTCAATTTCAATTCACTTTATCTCACGATTTTAGCATAATTACAATATTTCCGATGAAAATATAAAAAGTGTAATGGCCGCCATTTATCTACGTTAAATGGCGTTTGTTTGTTTACAAAAATTATATCTTGCTATGAAACAAGGTATTACTAAGAACGCAAAATAAGATCAGATTGGTCGGCCAGGGAAAGACCAAACCAAACCCACATAGGATTTATATTTATCGAGATTGGTGGATTAGGATGAACACACCTATACAAAGTAGATAGAATTACAACTATGTTTAGGTATAATTAAGACCTCTGTTTACTTTGTGTTAAATACATACATATTCATATATCATTCATATAAAACATTTGAAACTTGTAATGTTAAAGATAGGTTCTTTGACATTGAATGTTTATAAAAAGCTCAAAGCTTAAAGCAGATGACGCAACTGTTGAGTGTGCCTTCAATTCGCCATTGTTGTTTGTTTGTTGACGATATTTTTTTCATATTATTAACCCAATGTATTCGCAACGTGGTATGTCATCATCTTCCCCGTGTAGCTGAGCTAAAAGCGGAATTAAGAAAAATATATATTTCCAGTTTCTCCTTCGAACAGCCTTCTCCCATAGTTGTCTTTGCTTCCGATTTTCGTTTTAATATTTTGTATGAACTTTGACATATAGTTGGGTACACCCAACAGTAGCGACATCTGAAGTGAGCGAAGGGCAGTTTTTATCCCCATTGGATGTTCTGTTTTTGAAATCACGTCACATGATCACGCTTTCAATAATTTGGATATGATATACTATCTATTGGGATAAAAAGTTAAACGATGAACAATATTTTCTTACACACAAAGTACAACGTCTTTATTGTTATGTTATAATTAGTATTTAGATTACATTGTTTTAATAAATAATGTGCACATACACGGATATTCATTTTACGTTTATTTATAAGCTTATGTTTGTATCTAGTGTAAGCAAATGCACTTTATGGCATTAAAAACACGGCAGTAATTTTTGCAAAAAAAATATAAAATCTTAAATTTATTTTTACGAACATGAAAGCGTAATAAATATCATACGGTCGGAATGTTTCATGCTGTTGCTAACCAATAGTCTAAACACTATGTGATCGTTATCTATCCTGTCTTCGTGTGTTTTCTCAGCGTATTAACGGTAATATTCATTAACGTATCCATGGTACATTGTGTGCCTTATCGCGTTATACACTAATTATGATTCACTACAAAAGATAAATAAATGATTGAATTACGCAAACTATTTTAATCGTTAAGTCCTCATTTGCGTTGTTCGAGTACATTGTGGTCGAGACCTTTATAAAACAGGTCTCCTGAGAACAAACTCTTGCGCAGTGTGCGCGCGCGGACCGCTTCGCAAACAATATGGCGGCGATAAGGCAACGGCCATCTTGGCTTTACACAGACCGAGGCTACGAGGCCACGTTGTAAATGTAAATTATGATTTTATGGTCTTGAGTCTTAACAATACCTCATATTAGCAAGTTATTTATGGAAGGTTTAATTAATACTTCTGACGTAAGACAAATAAGTTAGGAAATTCCATCAAGATAGTATATAACCTTCGACAGTAAAATCTTTTTTTTTAAATATATCCATATACTCAATAATGTTGTTGATGTCCTTGATAGAACAATAAATAAACCAACTACTCCCCTTTATTTGTAAATCCTACAATCTGATACAATATTTGAAGGAACGACGAAACACCTTACTCTTTCTTACTTACTAACTCTTTCAAAGAAGGACTCCTTTCTTTATAAAAACCTTTTTACCCAACCAATATATCCAACATATAAAAAATTCTTTGCTGACATCGTCCCAGAAGAAGTCTTCACTCTAAATTTACATGTTAAAGGAATTTCAAAACGCATAGATTTACAAAGACTTTGGACAAGGTTGCCTGTAGTAAGGCCCACCTACATGCCACGAAGTATTTTCATTTTAAAGGCTTAAATTATTCTTGTTTCATCATTATCTACTCAAAAGTAAGCAGAGCAGATCGATAGGTGGTAAAAGCTTACGTACTATTTAAAAGGTATTGTTTAACTATGATTCTCCTTAATGTTTAGTGGAGATGTTGTCTCAAAGAGCAAAGCGTTTTCTTCGCAAATGTCTATTCAGTCTCCTCTTAAAGCCAAATGCATTATAAAACACACTGAATAGTGGAAGAGCCGACAACAACGGATGACTTGACCGGCTCGACCGGTGAAATACCACGACCCGATGGAAGAGAGGCGTGAAGAAGAAGTATTCTATGTTTCGTCTGATGAGTGAGATGGTGAAGGCCCAATTTCAGGTGGAGGATGAATAGAAATAGGAAACATCCTTTTTTCTATTTACAAGTTAAACTGTATTTATTATTTTAATGGTAGCCAAAGGTTATGAAAGGTTATAATATTTTAAACGAATGATTTCCCCTTATTTACGTTAAACACCTCAGTAACCTACTGGTTATTCTCGATGTATCAAATATGAGGCAACCTCTAACTTCTATCGATTACCCACTCATAGGAACCAAAGTATGATGGCTCAGGAAAACGGAATGATGCAAACAAAAATCTATTTTCTGATAAAGTGGCAAGAATAAGAATTGTTAAGGAAAAACCGTGACTCACAAAAGGCAAAGAATATTGTCGCGTCAAAGATTTCGCAACACAAACACGTACAATTAATATTCAACATGATAACAATTGCTATCTTTAGTAGAAAAACAGGCTAATCCCAGCGCTGAGTGAGACAGAGAGTAAATTTGCTGTATCAACAATCAACTGCCACCTAACATTGGTACGTATGAGTTAGGCCAGATTCACATGTAGCGGCTGAAACACGCTACAATATTAGCCTGACAAATAGAATGTAATAACAACCTCGCCCCTTATCAAAGGGGGCAATCAATCATGGATTTATATTGACCAAATTCCTGACACATTTATCTCAATCTTTTAATTACGCATAATATTATGATATGTGCTAACGTTTTCCTTTCTGAGTACTTCGGCAATTTTGTGGAGATATGAAAAGTAATAAAATTTTAAGCTATATTGTATAAAAGAATAAACTGACTGACTGATATACATAGCAATGCTCAGCACAAACTACTGGAGACTTATAATTTGAAATTTACCTAGATAATTTTGTACAGAGATTGCTGTTATTACATAGGTTAACACTAAAGGTGGGTTTACTCTGCCACATACCGTGGGTTCACGCAAAACATATCGTCAACTCAGTTTTTTCAGAAACTTAGAGAGAAACCTTGTATCGCGACAAGTTTATACGCTAGTGAAAATCCACGGTAAGAAAGGATTTCTTTAATACTCACCTCAGGAAATTCAACCCCCAAAAGTCTAAAGTAGGGGATGAAAGTTTGTATGGAGAATTAATAACAATACAATGTAAGTTGACCTCGGATCTCTACGATCAATCATATTAAATACCGTTCAGCTTAGGCTGGACAATTGTCAGTTACATCAAATAACACGGCGGGTGAAATCGCGGGGCTCAGCTTGTATATCTATATATTTAATTGTGTTTGGAGTAAGTTACATTAAAAGATAAAAATGATAATCACATTCGTCATATAAATTATAAACGTAGCGTTAAAAAGAGCTAGGTCCTCAAATCTATTGAAAGACAAGCGAACTTACAATTGTAATAAACAATTTCAACAGTCGATTCCTTTTATTCCCTTGCAATTCCTCTCGTCCGCTACATGTGTAGGCGTCCTTACGGATAGTCACCCGCCGCTTACACAGCAAATATTTCAACAAAGATACAGGGGCGCTCAACTCTAACTTTAACTACCCTAGTGTACATAGGGCTTTATGAGAGAAAGCGAATGATGCTTGCTAATGTGTATTCTTATTGTTTTCAGGTTACTAGGATATTTGCATGCATCATGCGTTTTGAAACACCTTGCTGTTACTTATTTAAATATAGCAATTACTGTTTTACAATTTTCCAACACTAAATGGATAAGAGTTTTTAGTATGAGCTTAGCCGTTTTAAGGAAGCGACGCGAAGCGACACTATGCGACGTGAGACGACCGATACTTAACGCACGACTGATTATTGTGGCAACGTAGTCTAAGACCCGGCATAAGAAATTTGTACCATGATCTGTTATTTGACCTAGGACCTAGACCTAGGTTATATGTTTGATTATATGTATGTACTAGCTGTTGCCCGCGACTTCGTCCGCGTAGAATCAACAAAACATTTTAATCACTTCGCAGAATAAAAGTTTATAATCCTATTTTTTTATACTAATTGTTTTTACCGTACAAAATAAAACATAAAACATCAGTATCAAAGTTATATTTTGATATTACATACAATTTAATTTTGTTTAACTGTATATAGCTACATTAGACCCGGTGTTGTTGCTATTCAATTTTAAAGTTAAAAAAATGGTAAAGTAATAACGCACGTGTTCAAGTCAATTAATATTAACAAAAAAAGACGGCGGCTTACGACCTCGTAAGCTACGGCAACAAAAAAAATGAGTATTAAGACTTTCCAACTGATATTTTGACTGTTATGATCGTACTGATATTATAAATGCGAAAGTTTGTAAGTATGGATGTAAGGATGTATGGATATAAGGACGTTTGAAAAAACTACCAAATGGATTTTAATTAAACTTTACAATAATATAGCTTATACATAAGAATAACATATAGGCTATAATTTATATAGATATTGTGAGAATTGTCCAAAATATAAAGATCAGAGTAAAGAAAGGGGTAAAAATTCCACGATATTCGAGATATTCTGGTGTGCGCTGCAAAAACCGTTAGAGTTACACATATATAATATATTGTGGAAATGTTTACCTTTAATAGTCGTCAAAAATCGTCTAATGTGGTTAAAGATGTTATCAGTTCACTAAGCATGTTGCTGACGCATGTTGCGCAAGTTGATCACGCGAACCTATAAGATCTAACGCAGCTAAGAATTTTACACTTCAATAAAGTACAAAAGTGATTTTTTTATTTTTATTTTACTACCTTAAAGCAACCTTCGTGCCATTGCAGGTAGCGGGTGGCGCTTTCGATACGGTGGCGCGTAATTTTGTGCACAATTTAGAGGGTTTTTAACTTTTGCGCGGAACCCTATTTATTTTTACAAAATTAAAGTAACCTATTCAAATCATTTTAATATTACCTATCTTTCAAAAAAAAATCCCATCCAAATCGGTTCAGTCGTTTCGAAGATTACCCGGAATAACCGGACAGACAGACAGACAAAAATTTTAAAAATTGTATTTTTGTTATAATTACCGTATATATGTCATGTGAATAGAGTATGTAAATTTTATTTTGATATTACATACAGATACTTCAATTTTATTTTACTGTATAGATATTGATAAATCACAAATGGGTTCCCGAGCTAAATCTGGGGCTAACACTGTTAAACCTTAAAACCATGTTAGTTTTACTTTGACGTGTAACGGATTAGAGTCGAGTTCGAACGAATGCGAGCGGACCACAACTAGTCCGTAATGCGCAAACGTTTGTATACTTACAACTAGTAAGTATACAGTTAATTTTTTTCAGTCACATCACTAAATAACATTAGTACTACTAAACGGCACAATTTTTTTATCTAGCTATTACCGTGTGTGTCATTTAAACATATTATTTATTCATATATAAAATTAAAAATGAAGAATATTATAATATGTGTATTTAGCAGTTTTATTGTTTGTCTGTGGGCCGCTGGCAGACTAAAGTAAACACCG
The DNA here is from genome assembly GCA_000931545.1 of Papilio glaucus. Taxonomy (NCBI): domain Eukaryota; kingdom Metazoa; phylum Arthropoda; class Insecta; order Lepidoptera; family Papilionidae; genus Papilio; species Papilio glaucus. Next base: position 314,143 of record JWHW01014176.1, read on the forward strand.
ACGCTACCTGTGGCCGCAACGCCAAAACAAAATTACATTTGCATACACTTTTAAGTTTGTAGAATGTTGAATTTGCATGTATTTGCACAGGTGGTAAATTCGCCCAAACTTCAGTCGATAGTCTATAACAATAAATTATCATACTTTTAACGCTAAAATATAACGAATTTTAATAACAAATATACAGATGAACATTTTCTTACAAAGTTTTCGAAGTTATGCTTCTTTTGGCACGTTTGGAAAAAATAATTTTTACGATGCGCTCTCCGCTTAGACTCCCGTAATCTCTACGGTGACTCGGTGACGAACGCAAACCACCACACACACCTTCTTTTTTTGGCTACGGCAGAAGGTGCCAATCGAGCAAACTGTTCACTTTATATTAAGCGACTGCTATTGACATCTTCATTACGATAGTGAGTTGCAGATGCTTTACGTTAACTTAATTGGGCAGACGAGAGGATAATTTCCATCTCGTAATCCTCCCATCATTTCCTTATCATAAAGGGATGGGAGAAGGAATAGGCCTAGAGTTAAGGCTCCGGCATTTTACATCGGTATGACTGACTATATTATATGCGGCTCGCTTTGACCTACCGGGCGTACCTAGCCTACCTTGGAATTTACGAATTTTAACATAAAAGTTGTAGTTGTTGTTTACAAAATTCCATCTTCACTTGGAACAAATTAAACATGGTAAGGTCATGGGTGACTAATATTTTTTTATATGAGAAGGGGGCAAACGATCGGCGGGACCTGCAACACCAGAAGAACTGCAGATGCGTTACCGACCTTTAAGAAAGTGATAGGCTCGCTTCTTGAAAGACCCTAAGTCAGCGCGGCTGTGAGTGGTAGGGAATTTCGCGAGAACCACACTGAGGAGGAATACCAGCCATCCAGGTGGTGTGGGTGATACCTGGCGGTCTGTCGTGTCGTCCGATGACGAAACTCGGCGGCAGGAATCATTTTATGTCAAAGAAGTCGTACTCGGCCCATGTCCTATCAAAGTGTACAAATACTAAAATAATTGCACTCAATAGCTCGATAATGACAATTACACGTCCATGATTTGGCCGGGGTAAGACTACTATAGTTCTTTATAGTTGACAGGAAAATAACAAATTAACGCAAAACGCCCTCGCCTATCCGGACGTGTGTGATAGAAAACAAAAAGTTAAAACGTACGGGCCGTGTGGGGTATGCGAGGCGACGGCACGAAGATCGCACTCTAATCGTGTCGAGCGTTGGTTTTCAAATATTAGTGTTTGTCAAAGAAATGAAGCCGCCGGAGCTCGGAGCTCTGTTTGTCCGTCCGTTTGTACGGACCCCAGCGGACGGCTTTTAACCGGGTCTCGACTATTTTTATACGCACATTAACCGAAGATTGTGACACTTTTGATTACGTCTATTTTTGGACAGAAAAATGACCCAATGTGAAAATAATGAATGAAGACTGGGTCACAAGTCAAATTTGTATTGCAAAATATAATTGCCGAAATATTTCTCGAGCGCTAAACTCGTATCTATTTTCTATTCAAATGAAAAGTTTGCCTAAAGAGGTCAGTTTGTTCGGTATTATATACGTATTTTAAAGAGCCTCATAGATCAATCAGATTTGTTATTATTATCGTTTTTGACTTAACTTTTATATATTTTACATTTAGGTGCTTTCTGCCATTGTACATGAGCTGTTTATCTTGGCACTGCACAGTTCACTTAAATGTTGTTGTTGAAATGGTGTATTATTAGAATTGGTAACTTAATATGTAATAAAAATACAGTAGTATATTTTAAGCTCCACAGAACAAAGCTCAGGAATGAGAACCCGGTTCTGCTAACCCATGATAATTTCCCGATAATTAAGTACAATCAGTAAAAACTGCCGAAATAAATGAACGAATTCATTAAACTTTTATTTATTCTAAACTAATACCGAAAAACTACATTCATTTTAATTTAAAATCAGAAATTTAATTAAAATTGGTCCTATTATTTGTGCAAACATGAAAATTTTCATCAATGGTTTGACAAACACTTTGATTTAGTTTAACGTTAATTTGATTGATTTCCTTTCATTGAAATAGTCTTGTTAATTTGAAATGAATGATTTAGACGTTATTCGTAGTACATCTACAAGGTAAATGTAACAATAAATCTCTAACTTTAGACGTTTCTTTTCTTTAAACATTGAACAAAGCAGGCCAATTTCCCTGTAGCGCTCTTCCGACCAGTCCCCCAATTAATCCGTTTGAAGGCAAGTTAAAAATCGTTTAAACGCTACCTGAGCGGGCGAGCAACCAATTGAATTATTAATGCAGCCTCCACAAACGGCGCGGGTACATATTTACTTGTCGCGTAAATAGATGCGCACACACCCAACACGCGTATTTTATCTAGTATAACTTAAATTTTCACAGTATACAATAGAAAAAAATAAATATGTACTTTAATTAAGGTATATGTATTATGACTTGTATTTAAATCTAATAAATAAATTAAGATTTAATGTCGAATCACGGTGAAAATGCAAATATGCATTGAAATGTTCATCTATACTCAATCTAATAAGTAGTCAGTTTTAATCCAGGGAATCTTTCTTAGGGCTTATTGGCTGTAGGACCGTGGATATGGACCTTACAGCCCCGAGGCCCAAGCAAGGACCCAGAGTAACTTGCCAACGAAAAAAATAGTATACACAAAGTAAGATGTTGTTTTTTTTCGTTTTCCGATTATATTCGACGCTGACAGATCGCAGATCTTTTTTTCTGGGCCCGAAGTACTAATAACCAAGCAAACTCACGGGCCACCACTGGCTTAATCTCAAGTCATACACAGTTTTTGAAAATATAATTTATCTCACAACCTTAACATATTGTCCGATTTAACCTTAACATATACGATTGTCCTCAACACATATGTTAAGGTTGGGTACTCAGTTGTTTTTCATAAGGAAACTTCATAAACTTCAAAAGGATATTGTTTCGACACTATTCTTTAGAAATAGATATAGGCCGTCCGCATAAATATAGATCTAGTCACCCTGCAAAAGACACTTATTTGTAGCCATCTCTTTTAATTGCAAGTACCTACTTTAGAATACTAAATTATTATTTCAATTATAAAAATGCTTGTAACTTTATGCCTAACTCACGCAACACGAGCAAAATTGTAGTCATCGGAAATCTTTGGATAAGGAAATGAGAAAAAATAGAATAGAGAATCATGTCTAATTTTTGTATATACACACCCGCGTCACTGTACACAATACGTACGTAAAAGGCCGTAGTTTTCCCGCTTGCGCGCGCCTCCCGTCGCTGTGTGCGTGCGTACTTGTGTGTGAGTTCAGGGTTGGCCTTTTGCGACGAGGGGCCCGAAGCTCAATGTGGGGGAAGAGGAGGGAGCGCCTTACTAGGAACCGTGGAGTCGCTCTCTCTACGCGATGTATTTACCGACTTGTGCAATTAACAGCTCTTTATGAATATTCAACAATAGACAAGACTAGACATTTTTATATTATTCCAATTGTGACTTACACGTATAAGTTCTGTCTATACCATCGATATCTAATTGTATCAGGTAGTATGTAATATTCATCAGAGAAAGATAGGGAGTAACTCTATGAGAGTTTTCTTTTCAGCAAACGTCAAAAACAATAATGTCCAGTATAACATTTAAAGGCTTTTGTTTTTTTTTTTAAGTAAGTTATATGATGTTCCGGTTTACATATTTTCATAACTAAAGCCAGTCCGAGACTTCGTATCCCGCGAAAAACGTTGATGGAAAGAGACGACATTGCGTTTAAAGAGAAAGCAACAACGGGGATGAGTCTTGCGCTTTCAATTCTGAATAGTCTTTTGTGACACGGAACATATTCCATACAATATGAGCTATATTGCTCATGAAATAAAGTTGAATATCATTCGGTGATAAGAGTACATGAGCATTGTGCGTGTTGTATTAAGGCAGAAGAGAGCGGACAACAAATATTGATTCGAAGCAGGGTGTGAGAAGAGGCCTGCGGGGCGGGGCG
>JWHW01014176.1:324931-344028 GCA_000931545.1 Papilio glaucus
TATCAAAAAATTATTATATCTATATTTTAATGAATAAAAAAATTAATATGCGCTCACGCCCGTAACCCAGAGGGGTAGGTAGAGATCACGGATTTCCATTTGGCGCGATCCTGGCACACTCTCGCTTCTTCTACATTCATACATCTACGTATACATGCTCGTCGGTTATGGGTGCTCCTTATATCGCCCTGTCTTAGTAAACCGCTAATCTGATCGATATAAGTTTTCCTAGGCCGTCCCCTACCAACACTGCCACTCACTTTTGCAACATAAATTTGTTTTTAAATCTTTTTAATATTTTTACTTTTCATATAAAGCATCTTTAATTGGTCACCAATCTGAACGAATAATTAATTTTTACAATTTCTTCGTCTCACTTTCTCCATTCATCTATTCAAAATAATTACACCACCTAACCTTCCTCAATTATATAAACAATAGATTAATGATCACCAACTCAAGAATATATAAATAATATTAAAAATCGAATTGGTTCGTAATAAATAAGTTGGAAATTTTCATAGTAACGTAGTTTTCAAATTTCCTACTTACTTTATAACCAATTACTTTCCATTAAATCGATCGTTTGCTGCCTATACTGGCTTTGTTATAAGACTTAATTAAAGTCGTGAAAAGTGACCACCCGGATCTTCGTATTCGAGTCAAGCCGAAAATGAAATCGCCTTTAATTCCCCCGTCCCTGTATCACCGAAGTAATTCCAGAACGTTCCCACCGGCCATAAATAAAGGCCGCGACTGTGCAAACAAGACGGAAAGTGTGCAAACAACATAAAACACGGAATGATTGCAATTAAAAACGCATCGTGCGGTCACGTGGCCCGACGCCATCTTGCCGCGTTCGCAGAACTGACAGTAATGGCTCTCGCAAATTATACCTATTTTTTTTACCAGGTATAATATTTGTTATGTATTAAGTCAGACTTTTCTGTTTAAATCTTTAATTTTGATATATTCGAAAATATTAAAATTTCTACTTTTCTTATCTTTATATCTTCTCATTTTTAAAATTAAACCACATTTTTAAACGTATACAGTTGGATCGCGATTAGTTTTATAATTTCGTACCATTCATGCACAGTAACGTGAGATATGATTCCGGTGACCTTACATCGTTCATTATATCATTGGTAGCAAGAAAATATATTCACTGTCGGATTTCTATAACATCCAGAAAGATGTCTGGAACATAAATACGTTGACAATTGGCAACTTCGTAAAACCCAGCTCAGTTACTCGTTTTCAGACAATATGTGCTAGGAAATCGTGTCAAAACTATACGTCAAAGAAAGATAAGTGTAGGAAAAACACATTTCACAAATCAGTAATTGATTTTATGGTGTGTGTATTTTGTACGTAACTAAATATATTTTATACATATACACGACGCCGTAACATGTGTAATGTAATTCACATTACAAAAGTATATAACCCGAGGATCAAGTATTATTTGGATTTACTATGCAAATGATGTCACGCGAATGAACGAGATCGCAATATACAAACTCTGCTAGGAATGATAAAGACGTCGAATATTTTTTTTGTCCTTGTCAGAGTTTCATTTTTTTCACAATTGAATTGTGACCAACACCAAAATTTGTAAATTATTTGTGAATGTTGAATTTATACGGAACGCTGTATCTGGAGGTATATAAATCTATGCCTAGACACATTTGATCTCCTTATTTCTAGTTTGGACCGAGCGAGTGTTTACAATTCGAGCACAGCCTGCTATTTTACTTAAGTATCGTGTGGGCACGTGCTGAGTACGTACAAACTTAATCTGCTTTTTGCACGCCGGATAGTTACGAAGTACCGGCAACTAGTGTGTTTGTATATCGGCACGCGTGTTTTACATAAATCGCACACTACCCCTCCTAAAGCCTACATCGTCTTCGTAGTTCTACAGAAGTTATAGTGAAAAATCGCATTCCCTTCCCTTATCGTCTCCATTTCTCCATATCCTCATTCCCAAAAAGCTGGCAGTGTATGTTTATGTAATTTTGGCTGTTGCGGTATCGGGAGATATCTAGGGATAGTATAAGTTCAGCCACTTGCTCGTTTGCCTACTGATATAAAAAAATGACTGACGTTAAGTAGAAGTATTTCTGCTTTTCCTCCGACGAGTGAGGTGCCGGCGGCCTAATTCCAGTCCTCTTACCTTCTTTTAATAAGGAGAGGATGGGAGGAGGAAGAGGATTGGACGGGGAAGAGTATGCATAGGAAAAGTATCCGTTTTGCTGTCCATTACCATCTCTGTCCATTAAAGGTAGGCAACTCATTAGTTTTTTGTGGATGTCTATAGCGATCACTTATGATCAGGTCAACCAATAGCTCTCTTCTTCTTCTACAAAGCGTTTGACAAAATCCTCAATTTATACGGCAAAATAATACGTGCACTTCCATGAAAAAACTTTGAAAACATTTTTCAACACACAAAATTTTGTCAGCTTGAATTCATTAGAATTGATCGTTCATGAATGAGACATAACACGAATAATCTTTTAATTTTAACTTTGAGCTGTGGTGGCCCATTGGAATGGGCACCGACTTACATACAGGTCGTGAGTTCGAACCCAAGCATGCAACTTCAACGTTATTGTTTTATTAAGTTCAAATTAATTTAAATTGTATTTAGAAAAAAAAATTATAAGCTACGACCGACAAATGGTTAGAAATTTCAATGAAATTGATTTCGTGCTATATCTTTGTATAAAACACTGTCACGAGCCCTCATATCGCGTTTCCACCATGTTAGGTATAAGGGCCGGGCCGCGGAGGCAGATGCGTTCAACTCTCTTATTTACTTAGGTTGCGTTCCGTTTTATCGGCGCTATGCACGTCTAGGGGACGCCGTTTGATCGTTCCTTGACAGAATAATTGAATAGTCAGCAAATAAATTCAGCCAGTATTATTTTTTTTCTCTTAATGGTATTCCAACTTAAAAGAGTTTGTAATATAATGTTATTTTGTTATGTCAAAATGGTAAAGTCGAAAGCGACCGCCGCTGTTGCATAATTAAGCCAGTTCGAATGAGGAAATACCATGTTCTTACAAAAGACTTCTTTTTCTGCGTTTCGTCTGTTGATCAAGGAAGCCAAAACCCTAAATTCCTTCCTTCGCCTCTGAATATTAACTAAGAAGAGTTTTCCTTACCTTAGTATTCATTAAATATTATCTGTCTACAGCTACGATACATTTGATAGTTCCAGTATTAAAGAACGCTGGTTACTAAACAATATTAAATAATATAAATAAAAATACTGCTCCGTTTGAAAAAAAAATCAATTTTCAGCTGTTTTGTTAACAACACTGGAGGTGCATACACATATTTGTCTCGACCCCGCTCGATCAGACATAACTTCTAGTTCAAGTAACCGCTGCATTTATGGATCATTATCTATATGTTAAATACAAACATAAATTAAGAATTAAAAAAAATATTTAGGAAACAAACGGTCGCTTAAATATACAGAAGTAAAAAAATAAGACAGTGTGTTGCCATGTGTTTATGGACGCGTATTATGCCTGTAGCGTATAGACGCGGCCTTCGTGGCGGCGGCATCCAATTGTATCAACTTATACGCAAAAAATCATGTTAAAGTTCATTTGTAACATTATAACGACATCTGACGTCGAATGAAGGAAACTTTTGACTTTGCCATACTAAACAAATCAATAGTACCAAATTAAAACATTGTCACTTCCGAATTGTTTAGCATTGTCAAACGGGAAAGTGCATGGTCAAACAACAATCCGAAAAAAGTTAGTCGCACGTCCACGCGGAGTTGTCCACAATTCTATTTGCGAAAGCAATTTCGCGAAATGCCACAATTTATTTAAAAATTACGCCCTTGTTTGTGTGGACAAATATTGACGTGTTTGGCTTATGATAATGGCAACACTGAGCGGCAGGTAGAGCGGCTAGCGACAGTATTATTTACCTGTACACATATTATTTAATATTTACCCTCGCAATGTAAAGCTTACAATATAATATTTGTCAAGTATGCTCCTCTTTCAAAGTTAATGTTTACACCTTACATGTGGTTTTAATCAAAAGTAAATTTGGTAACTAAATATAGACACGTCTAGATAATCTGTGTAATAATTAGGATAACGTAGAAATTCTTTTCACTTTCTCTGTTTAAAAAAGTCATGTTTATCGAATTAGGTAATTGAAAAAGTAATAGTAAATAATTCCGAGTCGTCTTAATCGATGCGAAGTGTTGACTCGTTACATTACCGACAGACGTCGGCACCGCACCACCAAACAAACTCCTCAATCGAACGTAAAGTCAAACTGCAAACAATATCATCATAGCATTTGTAGTTAAACAACAAATTTGTAGCCAGCTTTAAATGCAAGCCCAACACGCGAGCGCGAGCACACACTCACCGTGTGTACAAAGACAATATGTAGAAGACTACTACGATCTTGAGCAAGGCGACAAAATGAATCTCCGCTCGCGACTGATACGGCCCAATTCAAACACAGTCAGCGCCATTTTGTTTTGACAAGCGGCTATCTCTCGCGCACCGCTGCAAACAAACATACACCCAATGTTCACAAGTTAAAATCTAAATTGGCGCAAATACGAACGCTTGTAGGAGCATCGGAAATTAAGGGAGGACCAGACACGATTTTGTTTGCAGTCTAACGTGGTCCCAGGACGAAGTTACAAATATTTGACGTGTCAATTTTGTTAATATTGACCGAGAATTGCGGTTAAAATTCCCGACCCGGCCAACCTGACTGCGTGCTCAGTCACCCTTTAATTAAATGACTGGATCAGTCCGACTGTTAATTTATTAAGCTCGGTACTCGAACGTTGGTTAACTTCACAGTATTCACGAGAATCTGTAGAAAGATCTGTCAATCTTCTAATAAAATTGTATTAAACCTGTCATTTTGATTTGTGTACTCAATAAAATATACCGCTGAACTAACAAAATCAAGCAATTAATTGTGAATATATTTTTTTCAAACAATCGCAAATCGATAAAAATAAAACAATGTAACAGCTTGTTAGGGCATATTGCTCGTTACCGCGCGGCTATTTATTTTCGAGTGGCAACATCGAAGAGTCCATAAACAAAAAAACACTTCGGCGACTGTTTTCACAGACAACAATACCGCGGCGCACTCCAGGCGGAGTGTTAAGAGTGAGGTTTTGAGTAGGTACTTACTTTTCGCGACGTAGGTATCTAGTAGGGGCTCTCGGCTCAGTATTTTCATTGTGTGCATTTAATTTTGAGTGCGCGAACTAGCTCGCTCTCCCGGGACGTATGTTTGCGAGGGTAATATTTGCTTCCGCTGTATAATTCAGCCGGCCGCCATATTTGCCAAAGAGCAATCATTTTAATATCGTCAGGCATCACATTAGGGCCGAGTGGGATACTCAATTTGTTGGATGGATTAATTTTTCAATTTTAATTAGATAGCTTTGTGGAAAAATGATTCTCGTATAATTTTACTTCATACGTTTATTTGTTTAAGATTGAATGAATATGATTTCTAACATAAATGATTGAGTTTTTCCTTTAATTATATTATAAATTCAGTTCAATGTAACACAAAAAAGTCGCTTATCTTATCTTTATAGCACTATTTAACTAATAAAAATCGACATTTCAGCTGTATTTCCGAATCAACGATTTAAGAACCTTTAATGGAACGTAAAAGGTGTATCAAACAATCAATTTCTTGTGTATGGCTCTCCCTCAGTGGATTTGGGCAGTGTCGAGTATTTTAATTTAGGAGAGACTGACAACGATACGCTGTTTATGGAGAAGTCTCGTGAGCATACAAGTGGTCCAAAAACCCTCTAATTACCTGAAACTGTTGCTCGCTCCTTAAAGGCCGGTAGCACATCTACCGTTCCTATGACATTGTGGATGTTCATGGGCGGCAATGGTCTCTTAGCTTTAGGCAACACATTGCTCATTTGACCCCTTCTCCTATAAAGAAAAAAACAGTTGTCTTACTCAAAATTCTTCTCTATATCAATCAAATTATGGTTCTGTTTGAATATCATCTACGGAATACAAATAAAAGATTCTTAAAATGTAGACCATACTGTGACCGGGTGCTTTACGCAACTCTTTGTTTGCAAACTAAATCTTCCCGACCAATGGATGCCATAGCTGACATGACTCTACCGCAGGCTCCAAACTAAATTTTCCTTGACCTCATGTATGTATAAATGATACCTCACGTATGTATATTAACCTGTTGCTTTCCAAAGGTCAACTTTTTGTAGAAACGCATAACACAAACAGCGGTATAGAAGCTATTACTATTGACCTTACAGAAGATAGGCGTGAAGTAGAAGCATTCTATGTGTTGTCTCGTGAGAAGTCTCGAAGGTCTAATTCCAATTCTCTTTCCCTTCCGGTCTGTTCCACATTTCCGTTTCAATATATTCCTTTTAAATTTGCTTGTTTCAAATGCGTTTGGGTAGCGACTTCTTTATCAGATGAACAGCTTCTTTCTCCTTTTACGAGATTTAATTATCAATTGATTAAGCAGTACAAAGAAGCTACGAACTACTCATGTTCCTGTTTCCTTTAAGCAAATACGATCTTATAACCATATTATAATACAGATGAAGCAATATATTACAGTCCTATAGCCATCAACCTGTCGAAAAGTATTGCTGGACATCGGCTTCGCCAATCGAAAGTATACTTGAATAGATTGCCATATTTTTTTTTGATATTTATACTAATCGCTTATTCTGCTTCATAATGTTATTAAGAAAGTGCCAACATTGGCTAAGTAAAATTTTCTCGACCGGCAATTAGTGTATTACACTCGAAGAATAATACGCAAAATATCACCGTTACAGCGTGTTACAAAATAAAAAATAATTTACAAAATGAGTGTTAAGGAATATCTTTTTCATAGTTTAATTTAAACTACGTTATTTTTAACTAGCTGGTGATTAATTAATTATTAATGCGATTATTTTTGTGAGCACTTATTTTTCTATTGTGTAACGCTATCTACATTATCTACGTTGAAACTATAATTGTCGAACGTTTTATTTGTAGTTATATACAAATTTATCAATAGATGGCAGCACTCACAAAACGTTTCCGTACAATAATTTACATGTATGTTCATAGGTGGCACTTTAAATAGTTTGTAACTGCAGAACACTCCCGTGGGCTAGAAAAATGTAATGAATTAAAAAAAGTGAAACACGCTTTTGTGTTACTAGTATGTACATACGGGACTCTTTCAAGCCTAGTTTTCCCCCATTTCCAGACATCAAATTGAGTTAAAACTTTGCATTAGTCATTAAGGGTATTTCTGAAAAGGATCATCATTTATTTTAAGATTAAGGTCATTTAGTTACAAATAACATTACGAAACGAGAGCTTTGCTGTTTTTGTTTTTTTATTAATTACAAAAGTGAACACAAACATCACACCAGTGATTTAACTTACTTCGAAATAAAATGACGCAGGTATGAAATGTCTTTTATTTCTCCTATAATAATTTATGAAATTGCTTACCTTATTTGAAGCTTTGTTTACACTGAATAAGCTTTAGATTGAAGACATACTGAGGGAAGTTTGAGATCACCTTTCAAAGAAAATGAAAATACTTTAATAAATTGTTAATGAATAATAATAATAAATCAGCCCTTTTAGTATTTTTCTCACAGCAGGCCTCTTCTCCGAGAAAGGAAGAAAAACATAGTCGATGTTATTTCTGGATATTGTCGTTATCTAATGGCAGGCAGGCAAATATATTATCTAATTGGTCAAGTTATAGATTTTTGGTTCCTACATAGTGCCGAATTCGATCTCTAGAGATTTGATAGACGACAAATATAAAGGAGCTGGTCTGCAATGTCCTCCGTGATTGTCTATGTCCCTGTGAACTGCATGTGCCTAGAAACCTAGGAACCCCTAGTTACAATGTAGGGACCTAGGGACTGTCCTATAAATACACTGACAAGATATTTCTAGGACTGGTGTTACGAAACGCAGTGATTAAGCACCGGTTTAGGAGAAATGAACATATATCTCGTAGTCCTAAGGTCTGATTTGGATTGAAAGAAACATGTAGCGCTTTTTTGGCGAGTTTTGTACAACCGCGATTGTATCTATGATGACATTCAAAGCTATATCCACATACCTAATAATATATTACTTACTTTATGTACGTTTTCTTTTTAATAGAAGAGTGAGGCAAAGCGGTTCACCTGATATTAAGTGACCGCTGTCCATAGGTCTGCAACAAGCTAACGAGTTGCAGATGCGTTGTCTACCTTTAATGGGTAGAGGTAGAGGATAGACAGAAAAATAAATCCTATCCATCTTGATCCCGTCAAATCCTCTTCATCCTCCCAATCTTTCCTTGTTAGAAAAGGATATGAAGGGGAAGAAAACCAGAATTAGGCCTCAGACACCTCACTCATCAGACGAAACGCAAAAGGTTACTTCTTCTTGATGTCTTCTGTCAGGCCGTAGTTTTTCTCCAGATGAGCAGGCCCATGCCTGCAATAGGTCTTGGTGCTGCGGGGTCTATCACCGGTAAAATATGTATGAAAGTATTAATAAAAAGGCAATACTTGTAGCGTCTCCTTCCTTATTTGACTCCTGAGTTATTGTCATATCAGATCCATGCTTTCTGGTAGATTATCTTTAGAATCAAGGTCACATGTCCGCTCGCATTAAACAAGCATCCGTTAATGAGCACTGTTGAATATTTATCAGCACCCTCGCATGTTTTCAGGGGGTATATAATCCGTATTTTCCTCGTCTAAGCACATTCGACAAGGGTGATTCGCAAGGAAAAGCTCAAAGGTAAGAAATGTTATTTTATTAATAGTCTCTTTATAACCATAAGTATTGTTTTTAATTTTTATCATTCGTTGATATATCTTTTAATAATTGTCCTATTTTACAAAATAGTTCTACTTTATCGATTAAGCATGGGTTTCCACTGGTGTACAATCGTGTATCGAAACAAGCTTCCTCTCGGAAAAAACTGAGATGACAATACGTTTTCGCGAGGTGATTTCCGTTATCTAAATAGTGCATAGTTTGTCCCAAATCAAAATAGAAAGTTTGTACACAAAAAGTACATCTTACCTTAAACCCAGCAATGAACTTGTATAGGCAGAACGATAAATTAAAATTACACTGAAAACTTTTTGCGATCTAAGTTACCGACATTATAACAATGTTATTTTCACCCTTGTTACGTATAATATTGAAAGGTGAGTTTATTATTATTTAAACCGATGTATAATTTTACAGATGTTTAAAATATTATTCTCCATCATCGCCGCTTCCTTGATGATTTCGTCTTGCTGCGGGCATGTAGGAGGCCAGATATCTCTCCAGGACATCAGAGAGATAAAGCCGCAGAAGTACTGTGGACCTGTCTTGTCAAAAGCCTTGGCGCTACTGTGTTACGTCGATAATGACAAAATTGGAAAGCGAACTGAACATAATTCTATTTACAGTAAGTATTTATTGAACTTTTTATGAAATCAATTAATTCACGCAAAAAGCAATTCCAAATCGTATAAAAAAATCTTCACAAAGGCATCTTACACGGCCATCTGATCCCAAACTAAGCGTAGGTTGTACCCCGGAGGGATAGGCAGAGATCATGGATTTCCATTTGGAGCGATCATGGCACACTTCTCTCGCTTCTTCTACATTCTACGCATACATGCTCATTGGTTATGGGTGCTCCTTATATCGCCCTTTTTTAGCCGCTAATCTGATCGATATACGTTTTCCTAGGACGTCTTTCGGGTCGACTTTAATGCTTGTATAAAATCACTGTTCAATGCAGACTTAACTAAGGTTGACCAAAGATCATCTCTTTTAACTTTATAATACGCCCTTTCTAAATGTCTTCGTATTATAAATTTTTTTTTGGTTTACAGTCAAAAACTTTTCTGCAATCATATATCAATAAAATACGTAAAGAAAATATCTCTCTATCCACGCAAGCCATTCCTTTTCTAAAACCAGCTTGCGTATCTCACATTCTTTTTTGTTTCTTTCATGACTCTTTGAATATAAATAAAATAAATAAATATGCGCTCACGCCCGTAACCCAGAGGGGTAGACAGAGATCATGGATTTCCATTTGGCGCGATCCTGGCACACCTCTCTCGCTTCTTCTACATTCATACATCTACGCATACATGCTCGTCGGTTATGGGTGCTCCTTATATCGGCCTTTTTTAGTAAGCCACTAATCTGATCGATATAAGTTCTCCTAGGGCGTCCCCTACCAACACTGCCACTCACTTTTGCAACATAAATTTGTTTCGTTATTCTCTCTTCATTCATTCTTTCCACATGCCCGAACCACCGAAGCATACCATATATTTATTGAACTTTTTATATAATCAATTAATTCACGCAAAAAGCAATTCCAAATCGAATAAAAAAATCTTCACAAAGGCATCTTACACGGCCATCTGATCCCAAACTAAGCGGAGGTTGTACCCCGGAGGGATAGGCAGAGATCATGGATTTCCATTTGGAGCGATCCTGGCACACCTCTTTCGCTTCTACATTCTACAAATATATGCTCGTTGGTTATGGGTGCTCCTCATATCGCCCTTTTTTAGCCGCTAATCTGATCGATTTAAGTTTTCCTAGGACGTATTTCGGGTCGACTTTAATGCTTGTATAAAATCACTGTTCAATGCGGACTCAACTAAGGTTGACCAAAGATCGTCTCTTTTAACTTTATAATACGCCCTTTCTAAATGTCTTCGTATTATAAAATTTTTTTTGGTTTACAGCCAAAAACTTTTCTGTAATCATACGTAAAGAAAATATTTCTCTATCCATGCAACCCATTCCTTTTCTAAAACCAGCTTGCGTATCTCACATTCTTTTTTGTTTCTTTCATGACTCTTTGAATCAGTACTTTAGTATAAAGTTTTCCCACAATGCTGAGAAGACTGATTCTCGATAATTTTTACAATCATGCTGTGAACCTTTTCCTTTATGTAAAGCGACGATGACAGCTTTACACCGATCTTCTGGTACTAAGCCATGTCTCCAACGTATATTGAAAAAGACCCACAATAGGCTTGCAACTAGACCTTCTCCAGCTCTCAGCAATTCAAGGGAAATTCAAAAAACCCCGGGGCATGACAGGATTTACCCAGGATTTGCTATACCCAATTTAATTGCATCCATCTTTCCATCGCAATCACAATCTCATTTAAAGTTATCTCACTTTCCAACTCCTGTTCTTCATGAGTATTAGCTTGTACTATGGAAACCAGATAACTGATACACTACATATAACACTTTTTCTTTCGTAAACACATACTCAAGTAGATAATTACACCCAGACTCAGGACAGACAAATCTCTGTCCCGGGTGGAAATCGAACCCACAACCTGCGGCGTCAAAAGCCTTACTAACCACGCCAACCGGCCCGTCAATCAATAACTAGTAAGTACTAATTATATCTCCTCGCTTCATTCTTCAGATATATACAACTTAGTCCCTCTATTTACCTGGTAACTTCGCGAAAAATTTAAAGTGTTTTTAAACGACAAATCAACGTAAAGCGAACTAGTGGTCGCCCCACTCCACCCCGCCAGGTGCCGTCTTATCATTGCTCATTCCTCTTTTGTGCTCGGTAACGCTCGCACGCGCACCCTTCTCGTGACCACGATGCCGAAAAGGAGTGCGCAGTCTCGTATTGCACGTTATGAAAATAAAATAAGGAAGATTGAAGAGAAAGAAAAACGACGAAGATACAGAATACCGCTTGATTCATCACCAGAAGACGAAGGTAAACAACCAAGTTATTTTTCCTTAAAGTGTGTGTGATTCGGTTTTATAAGATATTTTTACTTAAAAGTAAATAATACACTTAGTTTTAGATTGCTTTGGGATTGACCGCGAGTCGATAACTCAGACATACCCAAAACTCAAAACATAATGTCTTTATTACATCGGGGTTGACTGCGAGTCTTCAACGAAGGAAAAAACGAACAATCTAAATTAGATGTATCGTCCCTCTGCACAACTAAAAACGAAGATATGTTTTTTTCGTTTTATTTTACAAAGTACCCAAAAAAAAACTTCTCTTTTCAACCTAAACGACCAATCGTTGTTTTAGGTAATGAAGACCACGAACAGGCCGTGGATGATATCCATGTTATAGGCCAGCAGCCCACCTCACCGGTGGCGCCGCAATTGTCGCAGGACCCAGTGTCGGCGCCTCCGTTACAACATACAGACCAAGATATTAACTTGGCGGCGGGTCCCAGCCAGCCTACAAACGCAGAGGACGTATTAGACCCGGACCTTCTATCGGCTCTGGGCGAGTCTATTTCCGATGCCCCCGAATATGGGGCTAATATTAATGAAAACTTGATCAAAATATGGCTTCCTTTATTAAAAAAAGGCATGCCAAAGGACAGTAAAGATAAGATTGCTAAGGATTATTTGGTTCCGGATAATTGCAAGCTTTTACAAGCTCCAAAATTAAATGCAGAGATATCAGCCGCAGTCCCGGATATGGTCCGGAATCGCGACAAGGCTCTTGTAGCAAACCAGCAACAACTCGGTTTAGGCATTACTGCCGTAAATAGAGGCATAGATATCCTCTTAAAGACCGACGATAAAGCCCAGGCACTAAAGCACATTAGTAATGGTTGCAGACTTTTATGCGATTTACATTACTTAAAATCAAAAAATCGCATTAAGCTTATAACACCGAGCCTAGATAAGTCTATTCTTCACATTATAAGCGAGTCAGAAAGAGACGAAACTTTGTTTGGCTCATTTCTATCAGAAAAGATTAAAGCCGCCAAGGCCATCGAAAAACAAGGGCTCCAAATTAAAAAACCAGCTCTGAAACCCCAAAAGCCTGCAACTTTTCAGACAGCTCGACCTACGTCTTACCAGGGAAACTGGGCAGCGCCTCCCCGGTATCAGCCGGCGAACAGGGGGAGGCGGACAGGTTACAGGAGGACACAGGCGACACCGGGAACTCGTCGCCCATACTCGACCACATCGCACCCGCCACGAGCATCGGAACAGGACAAGCCTCATGCTCCATTTCAAGGTCAACAGTAGCACAGGTGCACGCAGGCGGTAGACTTACCCACTTTTTTGATTGTTGGTTAAATGTTACGAATAATAATATTATACTTAATTGGATAAAGAACGGTTACACAATCCCTTTTAAAACTTATGTAGAACAGCTAGATATACCTAAAAACAAGTTTTTACATCGTGAAAAACTTGACATGTCAAAAGCTATGAATAAATTGAAGGCATTGGGGGCTGTTTCACAGTGCAAAGTCTCAGAAAATAAATTCATTTATACAATTTTTCTGACTGCGAAGGCTAACGGCGAAAAACGTTTTATATTAAACTTAAAACCTTTAAATAAGTTTATTCTGACAGACCATTTTAAAATGGAGGATTACCGCACCGCATGTATATTAATACCACGTAATGGTTACTTAGTTGCCATCGATTTAAAGGATGCATATTTTCTTATACCTATTAGACCTTCTAACCGAAGATTTTTAGGCTTCCAATTTCAACCAGAAAACTCAACTAAAATTATAAATTATCAGTTTTCTGCGCTTCCATTCGGTCTATCCGTGGCCTCCCGAGTATTTTCTAAGGTTATGAGGGAAGTAGTTACTTTCTTAAGAAGTCGCGGCCATAAGTTAGTTTTTTATTTAGACGATATTTTATGCATCGGCGATACACATAAACAATGCGCAAATACCGTTAATGAAACTTTAAAATTACTAAACTGTCTAGGATTCATTGTCAATTATGAAAAAAGTAACTTATCACCGCAGATTTCTAGGTTTTAATTTAGATACAAAAACGCTAACCTTATGTCTTCTGATAAGCGAAACAAAATTGCAGAATTGGTTACAAAGTTTACGGAATTATCCTACTGTTCCATTCGCCAATTTGCTTAACTTATCGGGGTCCTTATTGCCGCCTGCCCAGCAGTGAAATATGGCTGGGTGTACACTAAGATTTTAGAGCGAAAGAAGTACTGGGCACTACTCAAAAATAATAATTATGAGGAGAAAATGAATCTTCGTAATATAATTTTAAAGGACTTAAATTGGTGGTCACAAAATATTGCGACTGTAAACAATTCTCTGCGGCAACCACAATTTGACTATGAGATTTATACCGACGCCTCCAGGTCTGGCTGGGGTGCCGTTTATAAAAATAGGAAAATTAACGGGAAGTGGAAAGACATAGAAAGGGCACACCATATATATTATTTAGAGCTGATGGCCGCTTTCCTCGGTCTTAAGTCTTTCGTAAACAAAGTCACTAACTGTGCAATTTTACTTCGTATCGATAACACGACTGCGATTAGCTTTATAAATCGTATGGGAGGCATACAATACCCCCATCTAAACGATTTAGCACGGACCATCTCATACCAAATACAACCGCGCTGACGCCGTCTCCAGAATAATTAACCCGGATAATGGACACTTTCCGATCATGCCTTTCAGGATATTGTACGATAATTCGGCCATCCTGAAACAGACCTTTTTGCCTCAAAGGATAATGCAAAATGTAGTACATATGTTTCATGGAAACAGGATCCCGATGCGGTATCCGTAGACGCATTTACACTTAATTGGCATTCATATTTATTTTACGCATTTCCACCTTTTTCCCTTATTTTAAAATGCCTGAGAAAAATTATCGACGACAAAGCAATTACTGAAGCAGATACTGTCAGAGAGCGGCGTAGATACCGGCGTGTTCACAGCGCAAACACGCGCCACGCGTCCACCTCGGCCGCAAGCTCCGCCGGCCTCAACATAGAGGTTATCCGTATGACCGCCGGCTGGATTAACTCGTCTAACTTCTTCGCCCGTTTTTACAACAGGTCAATCGTGGACGAAGCTGAATTCGCTCGATCCGTTTGCTTATCGTCAAAGCCTCAGTAAAATATTAAATAAACCAATATTTTGTATGGTAATATGCTTTTATGTTTATTTCAAAACTTTTTGCTCTTAATATCTACGTTGTGTATATTTGAAGAATGAAGCGAGGAAATATAATATGTGATCAAACGAACTTACCTGAAGCGAAGTTCGATCATTATTATATGAGTAGCTTCATTCGAAGTTTTGTAGATCTTTAAAAGATGAGCAATGATAAGACGGCACCTGGCGGGGTGGAGTGGGGCGATCACTAGTTCGCTTTACGTTGGTTTGTCGTTTAAAAACTCTTAAATTTGTGCGAAGTTACCAGGTAAATAGAGGGACTACGTTGTATATGTCTGAAGAATGAAGCGACTCATATAATAATGATCGAATTTCACTTCAGGTAAGTTCGTTTGATCACATATTATTAATATATAATGAATAATATAATAGAGCTAAAGAGCTTTGTTGGAACGCCTTAATCTCAGGACGAACTACCGATCGGATTTGAAAGATTATTTTTGCGTTTGACATCTCAATTATTAACCTTTGACAACTTGACGCTATCTTTAAGAAACGAGCAAAAAGAAAAAACACACTAAGCGTATGTAACAACGCGGTCGAGCGATGAGACGGGTAGAACCGCAGGGCACGGCTAGTGTTAAAATAAAATGACTAAACCATCCGCCACCAACCACCGTATACATTAATATGTATTTTAATAATTAACATTCTACGAACACTTTATACCTTTGTTATTAAAAGTTTAAAAAAGGTTTTTTCTTTTTAATTTCTCAGACTCAATCTTGCCGCCGCTTTACAAAGACGAAGATCTGCCCTACTGGCCCTGGTTGTCAGCAGAGACGGCGAGGAGCATGAGTCTACCGTCTCGCGGCAAACGGTTCGTGGTCGACGAATGTTGCTTCAAAGCTTGTAGTATCGATGAACTGATGTCTTACTGTTAGACTACTACATGCATGTACTGGCACTATGTTATTCGGATACCCACCTTAAATCACGCTTGTGTACTAAATGGTTATTGATCTCAAGTAATTGATTTTAGTATTTATTATATAAAAAATTAGATATTGTTAATATTATTCTTATATTAATATAAACATAATCTTGTTTTAATAAACTTTAATCAATCAGCATTTTTATTCTATTTTTCATACCTATCCCTACTTATATATGAAAAATATGAAAGATAACCTCATAACTATTGAACGACAGTATTGTCGTTGTAATTTCTCTTGGTCCCGGCATCACGCATGAACTGCTGAACCGATTTCGTTTTGTTTTGTTTGTCATTTCTTATGGATGGTTCTTATAAAATAATAAAAATGTGAAAACTTCGCGGAAAATTAGAAAATTTAAGAAAACCCACCGACTATTTTAACTTCACGTGTTTAGCAGTTCTATCGTATTTTTGGATAAATATCTATACGGTTAGAAAAAAAAAGAAAAACACAAGAATTGTTTGTGTGATGAAAATTTTGCATATGCTTTGTACATATTTTTTTTAACAAACGAATTATGTACTTGTTAAACGGCATCGTCTAAATTAAAATGCACGGCGGATGAAACCGCGGGGCACACCTAGTAGTATTATAAATAAAACTGTCTTTTAAAATTTTTTATTTGAAAATAAAACGTAAATTCAAATTATCCCGTTAAATCATCATCTGATAAATCGTACATTAAATAGTATTTATTGCAAATTAATCAATTAATTAAACATACTCTAATATAGGTCTTCAAATTCGAACTTGTACAAATCAATCTCAGAAAATTGCAAATTTGTAAACAATTTCAATTCGAAATTAAAAACCCATTTATAAAGGGGCCTGTATTAAAAAAGTTATCAGACCTGGCAAAAGAGAAACATTGTTTCATTAAAAATACAAACTATAACGTACCTACTACTACTCGGACAAAATAACACGACCTTAATCTGATGACGTCACAGCAACTTTTTCGTAGTGTTCAAAAAGCGTACAGCTTAAAATAATCTACCGATAGTAACAACCGTAGTAAAGTTTCGTGGTGGCGTAAAAATGGCGCACTCAAGGAGATGAAACGCGAGTGTCGTGTTATTGTGCACGGATAGTAAAGATAGTTGAGTCCAAAGATTGGCTGTCGAAATAAAAAATAATTACACAATAACATTATTAAAATCAGTTCGTCCAGCGATCATTAATAAACTAAAGTTAATGTCTAAATAACTCAGTTAGTCCCTAAAATAAGGTTTAATAAAAAAAAACTGAAATTTGACAGAAAATTAAATTGCCATATTAGAAAATTAGTTTCCAATCCAATCGATCCTCCATGTACACATAACATGTACCTCCTTGTCTATAGAACAATGGTTTTAATAATTACAATATAGGGCAAACAAACATGATACAAGTTCTCAGATCAAATATAGAGATAAACTTACCTAAATATATCCAGAGTTGTACAGAAATCAAAGATAACACTGTGGACTCGAAAATATCAATGCAAAGCAAAAATTAAGAGGTTCTTTTTTATTATGTCAGACATTTTTTCTTGCTATTATTAAAAATAAATTAATTACTACTTCAATGCTACATTATTTCAGTAACTTCTTAATCTTTCATAAGTAACACATTTTTTTTCTTTAAATGCTTTAAATCGTCCTAAGTCGCCCTAATAATTAAGTAGTAGACAAAAACTATTTTTTTTATGGCAACAAAATTATTTTGTTAATATTAACACGTAATTGTATTTTATGTTTTATGAGTAACTTATATGGAAAGTTATAAATATACATTAAATATATATTTATTACTTTCATTAAAAAATTAGGTATTAAAAATGTCAAAAGTAGTTAAATCCTATTGTATATGCACACAATAAAAACACGTTATAATTTTTAAAATGTACTATAAAAATACCCAAATTAGAATATAATAATGTTAACCTAATTATTACGAAAATAAATAAGTCATGATTTAGATGCAGATATAATAAATTAATAATTGTATGCTTTATAAGAATATTTGTATGGAGACTCTATCCCACAGTCAAACCACCACATAAACACTTTTTTATCAGAACACAACCTTATCCTAATTGTACTTAGAAATGAGATGCTATGGCTATAAGTCTTTAAGGCATGTCAATTAATATTTTTTTAAGGCATGTCAATTAAGTTCACATACATGTAATCGGAATTTTACAAAAAAATATTCATTTATCATTAAATAAATATGCGCTACACCCGTAACTAACAGGGGTAGGCAGAGATTATTAATAATTATTGATAGAGATAATATTATTCATTTATATTGATAGAGTATTTGAATATATATATTTATTGCAGAAATAACAAACTCTACTATTGTAACCCATAACAGACGAATGTATATCTCCGTGTCTCTTTCATAGAAGGGAAAGGAAAGTATATGAGATTCATGCAATATAAAAATTGTAAGTCACCTTTGGTGGCCTTAGGGTCAAAATCCTGAGTGCTTTTATCTTATTTATTATCCTTCATGGAATATTGTGACAGGCTGTGTCTACTAGTTTTAACGATATATGTACTTCGTAAAATCATTGATAGATAGCAATTGTTACTAACACTTGCAACTTAAAATAATAACCTTTTGTTAAACACACCAACTTAAAGTAACATATAAATTCTACATAAGCATCAATCTATTCAAAATTACAAGAGGTCGTAAACTTAATGAGATATATTTTGATATGAAAGTGGTAAAGTTAAATTTACCTTTCAAATTGAACAGATGTATTGTTCATTTATTCCACTATTAAATCAAAATGATCAATGTCGTCGCACATAGAGTTGAAACCCGCCGCCCATTCTTCGACTTCTTTTTCCTGAAATTAAAACAAAAAAAAAACTTATACAACACAAGTGGTGTACAATTTCGGAAGTATATTTTCAATGATAACACTTAAGTTTCAGAACTGCATTTAACATTATTTGGTATTAAACAGATAGCAACTGAGTCACATTTTATATCAAATGATTTCTTGTATTAAATGTAATACAGTATAATGTCAATTAAATGTAATAATGTAAGTTCTAAAATATTAGGTCCTTACATATGAAATTGGCGTTTTGTATGGGAGGAACAAAAAGTCGAA
>JWHW01014176.1:346769-360095 GCA_000931545.1 Papilio glaucus
CTTTTCTTGCTTCTTCTTAACAATTCTTTTACGTTTCCTCTTTTGCGGAGGAGGTTCCTGTGCAGGATCATAGGTGAATTCATACACATCAAGGTTATTTGAATTTCTTTTTTTTGTATTCCTTTGCTCATCAAATAGTCTAAAGGAGTAATCTTTATTTATGATCCTATTCATTGATACTTTATTCACATCCTTACAAGAAGGTGACTTATAACATAAGTTTTGTTCCCGATTTGAATCATTAGCATTATTATTAGTATCAGCCTGCTTTTTGTGTAAGACAGTGTTCACTTTAATAGTTTTTGGTTTTTTCGCAATAGCCTTAACTAGTTTACATTTTGTTGATCTCATGTTTCTTTTTGGTTTTTCTGTTGATGAATTATAACTGCTGCTACTTCCTCCTATACTACTACTATCCTTTGAGCTTTCTATTAACATTGTTTTTGTGTCAAGATTCTTTAGATTTCTATTTGAGCGGCTTTTAACAATTTCATTATCAATTTCAGAACATATTTTTAAGTCTTTGTTTCGCACAACTGGTGTACTTGCATTTATTGGTTGAACTGGAACACACTTACTTGGACTAATGAAATGATTATCAAATTTAGATGGAAGACGGCGCATTCTTTTTGGACGACTGTCAGCAATATTTGTCTCAACTTCTTCGACACATACTTGTAATGGTTCTAGCATAACTGATTCCTTTTGAAATACAGTTTGATTTTTTGCGCTTGTTGATTTTTTACCATTAAACTTCAATACTTGATTTTCACTTAAACTTTCTAGTAGCTTTTGGTTTCTATTCGACCCAACTTTAATTTTCTCATTGTTAGTAGAGCTAACATTTTTAGTTCTCACCATTCTTCTAGTTTGCATTGCGGGTTTTGGATTAGGAGAAGGTAAAGGGTCGTTGTCATCTGACGCCGAATTGGTTTTATCAGATAGAGCTTTTCTGGGGGCCTTTACATTATTACAAACACTTTTTTGAGTTGCCTTTGTTGTAATGTTTTCCTTCGATGTTCTGTTTTTAATCCTTTTAGATTTGGGCGGCATGATGCACAATAAACAGTTGACTTAAGCACAAATTCACAAAAAGTTTAAACAAAATCAATAAGGACTATGGTTTACATTATTTTGCTGGTCCTATTTATTAAAAAATTTCAGATAATATGAAAAATGATGATTAAATAAAGGTTTAAAGCAAGTTATACTCAATCTAAACTTTGTTTTCGTAACTTTCGCTCGTTTTTTCCATTTGACAAATAGGATCCATGACAATAACAGATGATGATAAATTATTTCGAAACAAAAAGTCATAGAGGTGCAGAGTGGTGCGTAAATATATTCTATATCATTTATTTGTTATCACTGCCTTATCGTAATTTTGATATTATGGACATTGAATGAAATACATAAAATTGTTTGATTTATTTTCGACATTACGTATATTTTCAATTTTCAAGTAAAAAACAAGTTGTTTAAAACAAAGAGGATATAAAATAAAATAACGATTTGATGATTGAATTAAGTAATATTTTTTTATTCCCTCGTCTTTGATTTATTCTACTGATAGTTTGACTCTTCGATATCTTCCTATACATTACTATACTACTCTTTGTTCACCAAATAAGGTATGACCCAATATGACCTAAAGGTCTATGTCTCGTGAGTAATTTGTATTCTGTGGTCTATGTTACCAGGTCCTAAAATTTTAAAAAAACAACAAAATAGTCGACTCGTAGCCGTTATGATTTCAAAAGTTTAATTTAAAACTTTGTAAGTTTACGAAAATTGTGTATAATTTTATCAGTTGCACATTGATTACTTCTTTACAATTCAAATGATTCTTTTCATAGATGTAGTACAGTGCTAAAATTATAGGTGATAAGTTATTTAATTAATGTTTGAGTATTTAATTCTCTTCAGCTCTTGTCAATACATAATCGCTCTGGATTACAGAAATAATCCATTAGCTTGCTAACGCTATCAACTAATAAATTTATAATATATGTTTTAACCATTTCTTGTACTATAAAATCTGAATGGTACATGCTGAATTGATACCTATAAAATCCAGCCTAAGAAAGTTATTTAATGGCAAAAATAAAATTGCCATTGTATGTAAATTTTATGTTATTATATGACAAACACCTACAATAAATAATAAGAACTTACAAAGATGGACAACGAGAATAATAAAGGGACCGTTGATACGGTGCAAGTGGCGTTACGAATTAGACCTCTCATGCCAGAGGAAATCAAACGTGGGTGCGATGAATGCATTTCTGTTGTTCCTGGTGAGCCTCAAGTTCAAATAAAAGACCTGGCATTCACATACAATTTTGTATTTCCACAACATATAACACAACAAGAATTTTATGATACTGCAGTCAAAGGTCTTATAGAAAAATTATTTCAAGGTATGTGTCAATACATCAATGTTAAGTGAATGTTTGTGGAGCTTTCTATTTTAAGGAGGTTGAGGAATCTAAGCATATGAATCTTGACTGTATGCTATTGCTCATAAACATTAACCAATTATAAAATTAGGGTAAACATACAATTGCATTTCTCATGTTAAGTGACCACTGCTGCCTTTAATAACTGTAATTCTTGCAATTTTCACAAATGTTGCTGTGACAATTGGAAGAATTACAGATACATTTATGCAAGATATTGATGGTGTAGGTGATTCTCACCACTTTCACCCCCCTAAATTTATATAACTAAACAGTGTTTTTTCATAATACCTAACAGTGAAGTAACTTCTTGACTGTTAGATCCCTCAGCAGCAACTGCTGTTCCACAAATAAGCCAGTGAAATAATCAACTCACAAAAAATAGGTGTGATGTAGAAGTATACTTCTGTGTATCATGTCCTGAGTGTGGTGTCAATGTCTCAATTTCAGTCTTATTCAAAGATTGAATGGGAAAAGGAAATCTCCTTTTTCCTGTATATCCTCCCCCGGGTTGGCTAGCAGGTATCTGGAATTTATTTGCTTGATGAGAATGCCTATGAGTAGCAGTAACTTAACATGCTTGCTCATGTGCCACCTTCCATTATCCACTCTTTAAGCCACAATTTTTTGCAATTGCTCTATAATTTTTTTATTTCACTATTTAGGATACAATGTTACTATACTTGCTTATGGACAAACAGGATCTGGAAAAACATATACTATGGGCACCAATTACTCAGGTGATGGAGATTCAACAAAATTAGGTATGTGTAATTATATTTTTTGTCGAGTGACCTTTATATGCATATCATACTTCATCCTGATACTTCTATGACCCTCCCACTACTCAAAGCCGAAGGTTGCCTACTGCTGAATGTAGGACATACATCCTTTTTCTCGGACCACTTTTTCTCAAGTAGACAACTTTTCCACATGAAAGGAATTTGGTAAAAGTAACAAAATAAATTTAATAAAAACAACATAAAAATAAATTTAAGTTAAAACAATAATTTGTATGTACGTATGAATCAAAAGATAAAATTCTATTGGCCTTAGATGGGTGAGAATTTATTTTATCATATTATAGTTTGCATTAAGAGAATGTATGGTCATGCAGATTTTTAAATGTTTTTAGGCATAATACCACTGGCTGTTGCCGATATATTTGACTTCATAGATCTGCATGAGAATAAGTTTACTTTCAAAGTAACAGTTTCCTTCATGGAGCTCTACCAAGAGCAGTGCTATGATCTGCTATCAGGCAAAGAGCGGGGTCATAGCATTATAGACATAAGAGAAGACATCAATAAAGGTGTACATTTGCCAGGTAATTTCTACTTCATTTCAGACATTGTTTTATTTAGTTTAGTGAAATGGCTTAGCTTGACTAATTAATTATATTACGAAAATCTTTATAACCATAATTAGTAGATCAGTTTATATTTTAACAAGGAAACCTGACTTATCAACAACCAAGCTTTTACTGATTGCCTTGACCCACTTGACCTAGCATTGTGAAGGGACATCAGCTGCATTTACATTTTTTACCGTTTTTTTCTGGGGAGATTTCTGGAGAATAGATAGAGAAGAGTATTGCTTGGAACCAAATCTGCTGCTGAGTTTCATCATCGTATGATGAAACTCAGCAGCAGATTGAGAATAGAGCTCCAAATTCTATCCACACTACCTTGATTGGCATTCCACTAATGCGCGGTTTTCACTTAACTTTCTACCTCTTACAACCGCCTTGTGGAATGATCTGTCGCCATCTATTCTCTTATATCTAGTCTCCATATATATCTACATAAACTATATTTCCAATTCAATTCAAGTAAGGTTCCT
Organism: Papilio glaucus; assembly: GCA_000931545.1. Lineage (NCBI taxonomy): Eukaryota > Metazoa > Arthropoda > Insecta > Lepidoptera > Papilionidae > Papilio > Papilio glaucus. The sequence continues at coordinate 351,071 of JWHW01014176.1, forward strand.
TCAGGAAAAAAGTGGATTGAGGAGGTCTATGAATGGTGGTCAATATTTAACTTTAGGCTACAACTGTGCTACGTTCTATAAAAAAAGTAACCATCCTCTTGGTCTAAAATAACAAAGTCAACAAATATTGTTTAATTGTAAATTATTAATATTTTCAAGACAGCCTAAAGATAATAAACTAATAATTGGAAAAACCTAAATTTAAAACAATTCTATAAAGCTAACAACTTACTTAAAACTGCTGTGGTTAATGCTTACATTCCGACTTCTTGTTGTATATTACATTTTTGTACAGGTATCACAGAGCTACCTGTAACCTCTACTGCGGATACAATGATGGTGCTAGAGAAGGGATCTATTGGCCGAGTGACAGGATCCACCGCAATGAACCAAGCATCCAGCAGAAGTCATGCTGTCTTCACAATAGTTGTCGCTAAAGAGAGTAAAACTGACAAGTGAGTGAACAATTTATCATTGTCCTTATAATTAGTGGATAATTCGAGTCACTTTCTAACATATAGATTTCAATTTTTTGAAATAATATTTCAAGTGATGCCATTAGTAATGCTTTGCATCATTGTGCAAATATGTATTATTGAATTCCAATTTGGAGGATGCCATACACTTGTCAAATTAGTGCCATTAGTAACTGGATATCATGGTTAGGTTTTATATTCTGGTAAATGCTATACTTTTCTTGTCGCAAAATTATATACAAATGGAAAATAAAAATAACAAATTCATGTGATCAATTCTTTACAGAAACCTAGCGACGACGTCAAAGTTCCATTTCGTAGATTTAGCTGGATCAGAACGAGTTAAAAAAACGAAAGCGAGTGGTGAAAGGCTTAAAGAAGGGGTAAAAATAAATCAAGGCCTTTTAGCACTGGGGAACGTTATATCGGCGCTGGGAGATGGTACCAACAGAAGTTTCATCAGTTATAGAGATAGCAAACTGACCAGATTGCTGCAAGGTTTTTACTTTAGATTACTATAATGCTGAGTATATTTTGTGTATATTAGCCAGCCATGATATTGGTTTATACATCACTCGACAGATAGCCTGGGCGGCAACTCTCTGACGATGATGGTGGCATGCGTGAGCCCCGCCGACTACAACCTGGACGAGACGGTGTCGACGCTGCGCTACGCAGACCGTGCGCGCCGCATCCGCAACAAGCCTGTCATCAACCAGGACGCCAAGGCCGCAGAAATTATCAGGTCACATAGTATTTTATACTACCTCATTGTCGTATTTTATACTTTTTGTTTTTGAAGTTAATAAAGTTTGAATTGAACAGATTGAACAATTTGGTGAATGAACTGAGACTACAGTTGGTAGGAAAATTACCTACCATAGCTGAACACAGTGATGAGCAATTAAAAGAAGAACTGGAAATGACGAAAGCAAAGTATGCAGATATCTTAAAGAAACATAAGCAAATGACGGAACATCTCAGCAATGTGCTGATAGAGAACACCAATCTATGCGAAAAGGCGCTCTTAGCGGAGGCCGCGAAAGATAAGATCGAGCGAAAACTTAACGAACTTACAGAACAGTGCAATCAAACATTAGATAATTTGAATACCACAGACAAAGTCTCAGATGATGATCAGAAAACCAGCGTTGTTGATTATATTAAGGAAATAAAGGGACGACTAGAAGATTTGCAATTTGTTAACATGAAGACCAACGAAGAGATGATTGACCATGAGATAAAACTATCTTATGTTAAAGAGGAAAATGACAATGAAAAAGTCGATGATGCAATCCTTCTCAATGAAGATCAAGCTGTTATGGAAGAGGAAAAACGTGCTATGGGCCAGGTACATAACTGTTTCGAAAACTATTGCATGTAGTAACAAATTATTGATCTTCTCTTTTTGATATCGAATACTGGCGTTTATTTAAATGATAGGTGGCGTTAAATCAAGAATTGCAAGAGTTAAATCGAGCAATGGCTATCAAAGCCTCAGTTGTGCAAGCAATACTAGCAAGTAATAAAGATGTTAGAGATAGCCAGAATAATCTTAAAGAGAATGAAGAAAAGATTGCACATCTGGAGAAGGAAAGAGACGAGCTCATGCAGCAGCTGAAGCAAACTAAGGTAACATTGATTTGAATTTATACTATACTAAAAAGTATATATAAAAAAGCCCTGTTGGGTCAAACAAGCAACTGATATTTGGAACTATCATCATGGTACTAAGTATTGAGAGTCGCGGTACTCTTTTGTTCCTTGATATTTATTTTCTAAAAGAAATCGTTTTAAACTATACTTATGAATGTCACACACACATACACATGTGAACACGCACGCTTGCACTCATGCACATACGCACTCATACACGCATTATACCATATTTATACTTTCCAGAAATGTGTACATACACATTTCACTGCAAGATATGATTGTTGGAAACAAACAAACGTCATTTACCATACATGGCGGCCATTACACTTTTTTATACATTCATCGAAAATATTGCCATCCAAGAAGCCCATCTTACTGTGAAACAATGTACAAACTTTTATTTCACTATGTTAAGAAACATGATCACTAGGCGTCTTAGATGTAGTAGTAATATTAAGGCTATTTTTCCGCAACTCCACGACCAGCGCGTATTTTGCGTGTGGGTGGGACATGGATCACTCCAGCCAGCCCAGCTCCCCGAAGAACCCCAGCAACCCCTTAATGTTGCTGACGATCTCCTGGAGCGATCCCGGCTGTGCGACGCCGTCTCTTCCTCCTCCATACACGAACTACATAGAGGACTGTCAGTGATCCCTAAATTAAACAGGTGTTTGTTGAACAAGCCTTGTCGAGTGAGCGCCGCCACGGCTGTCCGGATCTGCTTTTTGTGACTTCTTTCCATTACCTTCGACCTAAGGTATACAGGTGCTAGTGGGACGATAAGCTCTGGACCGATTGGTCGACTGCTTGAGCCTTTGCGAGCTAATTCATCCGCCGCGTCGTTGCCTCTAGATCCACTGTGCCCCTTAATCCATTGAAGGATTATATTATTCGTATTACCTGGTTAATTAAGCCGCTGGTGGCATTCGTATATAAGGCCTGAGGTCATGATATTGCTATTTAGTGCCTGTAGTACTGCCATGCCATCCAAGAGTATACGAATATTTGCACTCTGACCTCTCTCGCAGCTATGGCTAGCGCCGCACCTATAACTCCCATGCATTCAGCTTGAAAAACAGTATTGTGTGTTCCTAAAGGTTTGTAGATTTTAATGTTAAGTTCCTCAGAGAAGACACCCGAGCCTGTGCCTAGATTCGTCTTGGATCCGTTTGCTCCTCAAATCAGTTCAGTTCATTTCATTTCCTCATAGAGGTGAATCCTATATTTCTTATCAAAACATATTGCTTGGGGATCAGGTCTTGTATGGCTACTGCCATGGGAGCTACTACCTGTAGGGTTTCCAGAACAGTACCATGCGGGATCCATAATTTCAAAGTGCTGCCGTTAAGGTTGCGACCTGTTGTATATAGATGTGTAGCGAAGTTAGGTTTAGAATTGCTTCAAGGGCGACAGTGGGAGTCATTCTCATACTAGCAGTCGCAGGCGTCTTAGATTTTAATGTATTAAAAATGTAACGCCCCCATTATCTGGGTATTATTTTTTATGACTATTAAAACAATGTTTCTTCAACGTCATGGTATGTTTTTACAGACTAGAAACTCGTCACATGACGAGCTTCGCGGTAAGCTATCTACTTTGGAGACGGAGATATTGGAGTTGAAAAAGAAATGCCAGCAACTGGTCAACATCATTAAGATAAAAGAAAAGAATGAAGCGAAGATCGCCACACTCAATGCCGAATTGCAAGCTATGAAAGCTAATAAGGTAGGTTTTTTGTGTTATGTCCATTTTCTAGGAGACTGATTAATAATTTTGAACGAGCTTGGGATCTCAACATGATAATAATAGATCGTGCCTGAGAAAGACCATTTCTTGGATTAGCGTTTAAACTATAATACAATAATAATAGGAAATTTCGAAACATAAACTTGGATATAATTTTGATTATATCATTCTTATACAAATTGCCTCAAAAGAAACTTAGAACTACACCTATAACCTATCCATCATTTCGTAATTTTTCAGGTGAAAATAATAAAACAAATGCGCGAGGAGAGTGAGAAGTTCCGCAAATGGAAAGCGGACAACGAGCGTACGATGTTGCGCTTGCGCAACGAAGACAGAAAACGCGCGAACGCCATGGCCAAGATGGAATCGCTGCACGCCAAGCAGCGCAACGTGCTCAAACGCAAGATGGAGGAGGCCGTCGCCGTCAACAAACGACTAAAGGTACTACATTACATAATAAGCAATGCTGCATACTGGACCTGCACAATGAAGACAACAAGCGCGCGATAGCCATGGCCAAGTTTATACATGTACAAGTCGCAAGTTGTAACTAATCAACTGGAAACCATCTAAATATCTTAGCTATGATGACTTTTTACAATTAAATCTACACTAATATAACGAGGAAATATTTGTATTTTTGTTTGTTTGCAATTAATAAAAACAAAAACTACTGCATCGATTTCAATAATTCTTTCACTAAAAGAAATCTCTTCTATCAGAAAGTCATCATCATCTCCTTGCCCTTTTCCCACTCTTGTGAGGTCGGCACAGTATGATTGTACTCCATACTGTTTAGGTTTTGGCTATAGTTTTTACGGCCGACCGCCTGCCTGACGCCAACCCTCCTTGGGAATAATTGGTTGTACATACATATGTCTTGTTTTATCAGTGTGATCAAAGACAATTCCGTCGCCGAGATAGTCAAATGTCGCGAGGACTGTTATTGATCGGGCGCATCCCTTCTCGTCAGGTTCTTCATTAGCTGGTCGGCATTCATCGTCTGTGATAATAATCCCGTGCTAATTTTCATTCCCGTAGAACGAGCGCCCTCTTCCGTCTTCATGGAATTCCACCAGTATCTTTTCTGTGTCTAAATACATCAGTGTTTACTCTTGTTGATTTTGGAACAATCGAATTCTGGTGAGCAGGCAGCATACGGTAGACATTCAACATAACATTTATATCACATTTCGAACTATTCTCTCATTGGTAGCATCGTCCAGTCTTTGTCAATAAATGAGCGATTTGATAATGCACAGAAGCCCCCTTGTTGATACGTAACAAATTTAGATTTTTTTCTTAGATGTTTGTATAATATTAACATACTAACAATATTAAAAGTACATCCTACGAAATAAATGAATTCAAAATAATTTGAGATACGTCTGTTTATGACAAACTGTCAAATCAAAGATCTTTGATCTTCTATCAAAAAGTAACATAGGTTATATTTTTGATGTGAAAACTTCCTTAGCCGCGTTAGACGTTATTTGTTAGGGGAAAATTTTATAGGTTCGAGTGAACAATACGCTCTACATGCGTACGCAACATGCTTTTTAAAGGCTGGAACAGTTTCGACGAACTTTTTTTCATTTATTTTTCTTATATTTAATCTTGAATTTTATTGTTCATTATTTATTTATTTTTGAATTATCATCGCGTCGTCCCATATCTTTTATATTTTGTCTTCTGTCCGCGGTCTTTATAACTGTGTGTGTAACCGGGCGAAGCTGGGGCGAGCTAAATAAATGCGTTATTTTTATTAAATTTTTAGGAAGCTCTAGACAGACAGAAACAGTCGAACATGAAGCGCAACGCAAAAGGTGTTGTAAAAACGGGCGCTATACAGCAGTACATTGAACAAGAATTGGAGGTACATCTTAGTATTGTTGAAGCTGAAAAGTCGCTAAATGAACTAATGGAGTACAGGTAATATAATGTTTTTAAATATTCTTTGTTAATTTTATTGATGGCAATACAAAATAGTCATTTTAAAATGTATGAAAACTACATAATTTACCTTCCCCTAAAAGCGTATTTTTTCGTTGTCATATTAAGTGAAGCTATTTTTTGAAATAAGGTGGCAAACGAGCATCCGGTTTACCTGATATTAAGTGACCACTACCTATAGGCATCCGCAACAAGAAAATGAGTTGCAGATGTGTTGTGAAGGGATAAACCGTCCATCCTATCCTTTCTAGGAAACAATGGAAAGGAGTAGAGGACTGACCAGTGTCAGTCCTCTACTTACTCATCAGACGATACGCACATGTATAAAATACTCTTCTGGGAGATCGTGGTATTTCACCGGTCAAGCCGACCCATTCGTGATACGGATGTTGTTGCTGCGTGCTCTACCACTGCTAATGATATTTTCTTCTTTCCCCCCTCCCTTACCTATCTTTAAATTAGGATTATATGCCAGAGAGCATAACAGAAGGCAATGCCTGCCTCGCCTTGCTCCTCGGCATATAATCGTTATATATTCGATTCGGTGGCCGCATAACCGAAAATCATTTTTAGAGCTTGGGTGACAGAACAAATAGCAGTGCTTCGGAACAGTCCAGACGACGAGACCAACAGAGAAAAGATGGCCGAACTGGAGAACGACCTCGCTCTGCGTAAAGCGCAGATATCGGATCTGCAGCAGAAGATGCTAATAGCTGATCAAGGTACAGTGACTTGAAGCTAGAGTTGATACAGAAGGTTGACCAAGACCCCCCACCCCCCATGAAGTACAATGGTACATGGCAGTTTTATTCGTAGCTTAATTCTTTTGTAGGTTCAGTAATCGGTTTTAGGTTATGGCGTAGTCCGATATTGCTTAGTCTCCACTAAAATGACAGACACACAGACATTTCAATGATGTATGTACCAAATAAAACCAGGAATACATAAACAAAAAACAATTTGATGTTGTGGCTTTTGCTTCCCGTGAATCTGTGTAATTATTATTTTTTTGTGTTTTGTTACAGAGAACAAGACTCGCACTCAGTGGGACAATATACAATCAATGGTTGAAGCTAAAGCTGCGCTAAAATGTCTCTTTGATTTATTGGTGGACACAAAGAGAGAGCTCCAGAACGAGAGTGAGAAGGGCTACCAGTCACGGTATGAAGAAGTCAAGGAGGCGTACGATAGGCTTGTAGTGGAGTTTGAAAGTCGGAAGACGGAGCTTGAGGCTGAACTGGTTAAGGTGAAACAAGAGTTCGAAGAGAAGGTAACAGTACAGTTCTTCATAAATCCTATCATTGTGTCATTGACCGTAATTCATTGAATTATTATGAACGCTATGTACCTTGTAGACTTCACATCACAAATTCGCTAGTGATGGTGATGTCATTTGAACTTGTATTTTTTTTTCGAAATATATCGCACCGTAAGCAACGAGTTCTTATGAGTAGATGTATGAATGTAGAAAAAGCGAGACCGTGAGAAATGGAAATCAGTAATCTCTGCCTAAACCGCTGGTTTAAGGGCGTGTATATATATATATAAATCGCTTCATACTTGCAGCAATAAAGATTTTTTTTAGTTTAACATTAATCTTTCCAGGTGACCTTCTTACTCGCTGTTCAACGTGGCGTGACAGTTAGAGGCGAAAAGAATGAGGCGTGCAGACAGCTTCAGGCTGTGATACAGTACCAGCAGGAACGCCTGGAGCAGTTGGAGCAGGAGAATGTATGTAATGACCGCCATAGGTAACGACCATCACACGTCAGATGTGATGGATAAATACACTAGGTTCACAGATACCCACACGGGATGTAACAAGTCTGTACCGACACGTTGTTATCTCTAGAACTATATCTTTCTTATAAAGTTATGCTATCTCTACAAAACAGCAGTTGTTAGTTGCTCTTTATACCAGTAAATATCTGTTGAATGTTTTAATAGATCAAGACTGAGAGAAGAGAATATTTAATTTAAATTAATCTAATAATTACATAAGTTCCGATTCTAAAGATATTGTGACATCAAAGCAACTTTGAACGGCTAATTGTGCAGGCAACAAGGACTAACATTAATAAAACCGGTCAAGTTCGAGTCGCACTCCCGCACGATGAATTCCGTACCTTTATCTAAACATCAAATAAACAAAAAAAAACTTAAGTATTTTATTCTGTTTTTAGTATTTGTTACAATCTTATTATTACAGTTCATGAGCTACAGCATGGTGACTGACGGACAGTCAGTCAGAGAGACGGACAGCGGAGTCTTAGCAATACTTAACCATGACTAAAATTTCCAGAAAAAGTTGACCGATGAGGTGGAAGATCTGCAGTCATTCTTTACCAAAAAAAGACAGAAGAAACAGCACATCTATCCCTTTACCGATGAGGAGGATGCCGATTCTGAGAAGGATCCCGACTGGGTGGCGACGCCGCTGTTCAAACGAATACAGGTCAGTAGAGAATGTTTATCGATAATGAGTAGTTCTTACCGTGGGTTTTCACTGGAGTAAAATCTTGTCGCGATACAAGCTTTCTCTCTATGTTTCTCTTAAACTCTGATAAACTAAGATGACAATATGTTTTATGTAAATGTTTTCGGCAGTGTAAACCCACGGTTACAGTTCTTTGCGCGTACAGGTTATGATTGGCAGTACTAGTTGCCAGCGTCAGTTTTTTCGTCTGTTTATGACGTGGGCATCTTCAAGAGACGCGTGTATAGGTTTCAGCTAAAGTAGTGCATATTATCATTGCATTTTTTATCTTATATTTCATCGGCCATCTAACACCTAGTTGGCTTGTGGTTTAAGTACTAGTTAATTCAATTTAAAGAATAATCTAAAGTTTGCTCACAATTCTGTAGTATTATCTAACTAATAGGGAAATGATGATGGGAAGGTGGACCACCTTCGTATTTTTAACCACATTTGTAAACTGACAGGAAAACAAAGCTATAGTAAAATAACCAAAGGAAACATTCTTTTTCTTGTCCATCCCCTCCTCTGTCCATTAAAGCCTTGCATCTGCGACTCATTTCGCTTGTTATTGATGTCTATAGGCTCAACGTTCCCGTTTTAAAATGAATTGGTCGGTAAACGATGTGGACACATCGCGAGCGACGAAACGTAACTACGAGGGCTTGCCGCACTGTATGTGCCGCGGCTCGTGCTCCACCAAGATCTGCGG
>JWHW01014176.1:360106-373823 GCA_000931545.1 Papilio glaucus
CTGCGGCCCCGCCTGCCGCTGTCAGCACGCGGTCTGCAAGAACCGAGCCCGTCCCGACTGTCAGCAAGACGCAGAGGACAAGGAGAACCACGTGAGTACACCGCAACTTACACTGCAGCGATGCCAGCAGGCGGTCTGCAAGAATAGAGCCTGCTCCGATTGTAGTCACATTGTATGAACTAATGTTGGTAAATTTACCAATGAAGCTAAAAGTGAAAATGAACCAAATTCCTGATATTTTTAATAAGAGGTTTTTATATTCGCTTTTTTCAGGCGTCAAGTCCCGAAAACAGTGCCATGAACATTACTCCTCCGTCGTATTTCGATAATCGGTGAGTTAATTTATAAAACACCAACTGGGTGTATAAAATCGGTATCCCAACGTCGATGCTCACATATGAATCAAATAAGATAATTAAAAAAACAAATAATCTATCACTACAAGGAAAAATAAATAAAAGAACATTTATTATTTGATATATCAACAGTTATTGTTACATATATATCACAAAACAAAATTACAACATTACTTTATGCATACATTAACCTATTATAGATATACACATCATCGACAAAGATAATTGACGACTTATCTCCACGAATCAATGAATCTATATCAATACAAATAGATTTCAAATGCATGACAAACATACACAATACAAAAGAAAACTAAATATAGGAAAAAGAGAAAAACAAGTTAGTTTTGTTCATGTTCACTTTAATTATTTTTGTTCCAATATTTACTTTAATTTCAGGTAATTGCTTAACGTTTTCTATATGATTTCTTAATAATATTTATTTCACAATAGAATTGTAGCTTAACAAGTCATCAACGTAAAAACACTTTTAAGTTAAACGTTTTTATTTTATGTGCACTGAAAATTGTATTGTCATCTAAGTTAAATGTGTGCACGAAATTTCATATCAATCTGACAACGGGAAGGTGCTTGAATTTTAATTTCTAATTTTGACCCAAATAAACAAATAAATTCCGTACAGGTCGAGCTAAATAAAACCGTTTAAAAATAATAATGATGACTTGAAAGAAACTCTCTATCAAGACAACAAATTCAATTATAACGTTTGCAACTCCATATTACTATATTTTTTTTCTTATATTTCATATTTTTATTCACCAGAGATAACCTCGAAGCAACGTATGTTAAGAAAAAGAAGTGTTTTTTCTTTCCCGATGAACAATCAAACGAAATGAATAAAGGTGAGGAGGTTTTCTGTATGAATTAATATTAAATAATTGTCTAAAAATGTATTTATTACAATCTATTACTTTCTCTAATATAAGTCACGGCTGATATACTCGACAAAATGATAGCCACGTTTTATATTAAATAACTTTCATTTTTTTTCAGACTGAACTAAACTGTTTAATAAGAAGACTTTATCAGCTTTATTTATTAATTAGTTAATTAACTTGCTTATATATTAGTCTTAAGTATGAATACTAATTTATTATGTTATTGTAATATAATCGTGGAGTTAATTAATTGATATGTTTGTTGTGTTGAGTGCATTTTTCCAACTTTCTTTTATATTTAATTTACATTTATGTTAAATAATAATTGTACAAACTTTGTAATATTCGAGTATTTTATACAATTTGAAATTGTTAAAATGAATTTGCAATCTTGATTGTTTTATTGCCTTTGAAAACTTTAAGAAATACTTTATGTACAAACACAACACTTCGATAGGTCATCTCTTCTTCATTTCCGAATTGTATCAACTTGAATAAAAAATGCTATTTATAATTTTAAAAATATTTTATTTCAATATTTGCTATGGTTATCCACTCCTTCCTACTTCGCTCCTGGAGATCGCCAGCAACGTTAAGGAGTTGCTGGGGTTTTACAGGTAACTGGGCCCGCTTGTGTGACACGCAAAATACGCGCTATCGTTTGTTAAAAATAGCTTGATGACTAGCAAGCTACTAGCAAACTAGATCAAGCTATTTTGACAGCTTTCAAACTGACATAACTGAACGGACCAATCGGTAGTCGATATATGGAGTCATTATTTTGACATATGAACAATTTACGTAATTTTGAAATCGGTCAATATATTAAAATATCGTGTCTCGATTAGTTTCCCTAGGAAATTCCCCACTATGTGTAATATTTGACCCAACTTAAAATTCGATCTGAGAGAATAACTTGACTATGACTATCACATTTTATGACTATGATTAATAAGTGACTATAATTCTGAGTTTAACTGATTGACTATAAGAGACTGACTTTGAATATTACTGACTATGATTTTAAATATAACTGACTGTGATTATGGCTAGCACTGACTGCGACTAACTGACTTTAGGTGACTATGATTTTAACCATGATTCAGAAAATCGACGGCTCAATTTATTATTAACTAACTATAATCAGGGTAGTAATGTACCAGACGTTGAGACCAGTCAAGTATGTCGCATTCACTTGCTTAATTGGAGTTGCCGATTCTTCGTCGACGCCTTGTCACCTGCCGCCTCCGAATATAATTTCTTATGCCGACGTATATGTAGAAACAGATCTCGAAAAGGCTGATACAGCTACAGCCAAGACACAGTCCGAATACGCCTCCTAAATTAGCTGCAACGTTAATGACGCATTACCTTTTTATATTATTAATAAGAAACACGATCTTACGATGATAAAGTTCCAAACGGTGATTAGACATAAATATATTTTACCGTGGGTTTCCACTGCTGAATAAACTTATCGCGATACAAGGTGTATGACGTGTAGGATGATGACAATATGTTTTATGTGAATGTTTTCATCCGTGTAAACCTACGGTTACATAGCTCTGCAGCGTTGTACGAATGGGTCTCAGCAGACAGTCTGTGTGACCTCTGTGTTTCATCTGATGAGTCAGATGCCTTCCACTGATCTTAATTTTCTCCTTTCCTTTTCCTACCAACCTATGTCGAACATAAAGACCGGTAAAACATTTGCTATTGTTCTTATTGCAGACACCTATGGGTAGCGGCTGGAGATCACTTAACTTAAAAATAAAGTAAATTATAAACAAAAAGAACTTTACACTAAGAAGGGAGAAAAAACCATTAAATTAAATCTGGCAAATACGTAGCAGTTAAATGTTATATAACAAAGCCTTGAGTATATACTTTTTGTCGTAGTTAGTTATTTAAATTAAGTTGTACATAATTCTGTAGGAATTAATATAATATTGCAGACATTTTAAATTTTTTTCGAAATTTTGTTTATTTTATTATAATTGCGTTGGTTATATTGGAAATAAAGATTACAGCAGAAACGGCTCCGACCCAGACATGCCGGGGATCACCCCCGGTGAACCGCTTGTTCGTTAGCCTTCTGTCATGAAAAAAAAACAACGGACACAAGGCAGTGACAGCTGAGCTAAAAAAACTCACATTCTTTTTGACCTCTACAACTAAACAGTCAATGTAAAGTGACCCTTGACTTGTGCTGCCCTGGTTCACGTCGATAATACACTGACTGATCTGAACTACACCAACTATACCCAGTCCGTACGAAAGGTGCCTTTAGATGTTCTACATTTTTAGCTAATTAACACTTTAAAACTAAAAAGAAACTAAACAGAACAGAAACTAAATTAGGACAAAAAAAGGCGACGGAGGCCCATTCCAGCCAGTTTTTACATTTAAATTATTATTGTGAAAATACGCCTCCTAGTTGTGTACATATAAAAAAAACTGTGTGATTTTTGTTGCAAGATGTAAAAAATAAAATGAAACTAGTTGTTATAACAAATGGTAGAATAATATACATACAGAATAAATTAATGAAGGACATCACAGTCTCCTGTTTTTGCTTGACAAAGGTGGTTTTCGGAAAGTAGAAGTGCATGACGGTTGTACTTTCATTGAAAACTATTCCCGAACTGTCGAATCGAAAAACAATCTATTAACAAATTATTTATTCTGTAGTTTAAATATTTAAATTAGCCAAGTAGCTTAAGTGATATTTCTTATATAAGAAACTATCATCGAAATGATCAAACTGTCGTATATATATGTGGCTTATGTTGCCGCCGGTCTGCTCACATAGACCGGCTCGGAGAGGAGACCAGATTTGTGGATCATTTTAACATTTCACCTTTTTGTCCCAAATGCTCGAAAACCAGCCTAATGCATTTAGTGTGAAACAATAAGAACCGACCGGCTGTCTCCCATGACGTGTTCTTTCGCTCGCGCGGCTGACCTCCGGCTCTGATTGCGTGCATCCACTTTACCAGTGCTATTGTAGCCGGTCAGTGTAACGCGGCTTGGCCGGCTCCGGTTCCAAGCGTATGATCCGCACAGGTCGGTATGAAAAGAAGAACGCCTTCCGACGCTCTCCGAGCCGGTCTGTGTGAACAGACACACAATCTGTCACGCATTGTGTATTGGTTAACCGTTACTGATTGTTCCCATTAAAATTTTAAAAAGACTGGTGCTTAAATTAAATCATGTTAATCTATACAATGCACTCACTATCTATCGTTTATCATCATATGCTCAAGAGCGTTGAGATTGCCACTGTAGTGCTCCTCGGAGTAGCGACGCGACACGCAGTCCCGTTTGCAGCTACAGGGCGAGATTTCAGAAAATCGAGTCATATGAACTGCAACAAATCGAAGACTTTCCATAAATGTGTCGAGTTGGCCGAAGAAATGCCTCGATCTAATAAAATATCATAAGTAGATGTATTAACACAGCACGAACTCCTTGGTGGAATTTCCGTCATCTTTATTTTAGCCATCGTCTGTCCTTCATAAACCGTAACAACAATTCTACAAGTTTTTCGATTATTACGTCGTTGTCTCTTAATATCGCGCGAACTGTCGCGCTTTTTTTATTGAAGACACCTACAAACAAGCGGTTTATTTGGTATTAAATGACTGCTGCCAATAGGCATCGGCAACGAGCTAATGAGTTGCAGATGCGTTGCCTACCTCTAATGGACAGAGGAGTGTACAAACAGAAAAAGGGATATTTCTTTTTCCTATTCGAAAATCGATGGAAGGGAAAGTGGACTAGAAGTAGGCTTAACTTCATTCGTCTGACGAAACGCTGAATACTTCTACTTCAATCCTGTCTTCTGTGAGGTCGTGGTATTTCACCTGTTGTTTCAGGTGTTATTGTTGCGGGCTTTACCATTGTGTCTTTCTTTCATAAAGTAGGTACTTAAATATTTAGATAAGCAGTGCCAGTGGCAACCCGTAATATACACCCAAAAAACCTATTAAGCCTTTAGTGCTTATTTATTCAAAAAAGAATTTTCAATAGATGAAAAGTGCACGTACATTTGACGTCATCAATGCAAGGAATAGCTGTGAAGTTGCAGACGCGTTGCGGGTTGACATTAGGCACGAAGAACAGCAGGCAATGACAATGGCTCTCTACCTTGCTTATGAAACAATTCAATTCGCAGTCCGTGTGATGGTATTCTCTAAAGTGCGGCAGTTTCACCTCGTGTGATAAGAAACATTTTCGACTGCGGAAGCGCACAATATTTATTGTTGATTTTGAAAGTAGAAAGATGAAAACCTGGAGCTAGATAAGTCGTCGAGACATATGTGGGGATGTGTGTAAAATAATAAATCACCTTTTTTCAGTAGGTATCCTCACTGCAGAGACACTGCCTCCTCTTCGAGAGAGGGAAAGGGGCGTAATGCACCACGCTGGCTTAGTGCGGCTTGTGGTGGATGTCACATATGTTCGAATTTGGTGGTTCTAAGACCGATTTCCTCACGATAATTTCCTTCACCGTTTTTGGAGCAGTGGTGCAGAAATAAAGTACACAAAGTGAAGCGCCTGCCTGGGTTCGAACCCGCGACCTACAGTACTTAAGTCGAGTCCTAAACCACTGGGCCACCACTGCTCGTTCACTGTATGTTAAAGCTTTTTTTTTAAATATTATAATGTATTTAAAAAAAAAAAAACTTTAGTTTCAACTTTTTGCTCGTTTCTATATTCGTTTTATTAAGCTTCCCTTTATTTAATGACTAAAATTAATTTTTGTTCATAGTAATGCGCGTTATCTTTCAACGGTATTCACCTCAAAGAACACTGCTCACTGCAAATGGTCTAACGTGAATTGTCACCGCTTCCAGCGCTAGAATTATTTGTTCTGAATGCTCGTCTTTTTTATATTTATAAACAATACAGTAAATACCTGGCGACTGGCAGTCGTTCTACGTCGTCGGAACAATACGTGTAAGTGCCAGAGATCAGTAAAAACACTTCAGCGTTAGAGTGCGCCAGTGCCGACTCCGAATCCACAGGAAACTCCGACCAGTCCGTGATTACCACCTGTAGAAACAGCCCCACCGAATGATTAAAACTTAAAGTCACTGCGATTCAAATTAATATTAAAACCCATTATACTAAAAATATCTTCTATAGAGTACTGTTTGACTATTTTATTCAATCTAAAATTATCGAAAGATTTATATAGAAAAAAAAATTGCAGAACACTGGAGAATTTCCCAAGGAAGCCACTTTGAGAATCTCTAAAGCGTTTACCCGAGTGGCTCCAGCGTGCAGTATGGTACCATTGACAGCGTCAATCGGGTCGTAATCCGTAATGACCGTGAGTCCGTTTAGATAGCCAGCCTTCGTAGCTTTATATTTCTTGAAATTTTGCTTCCTCTCATTTCTGAAAAAAGTAACTATATTTACTATATATTATACTATTCTAAAGAAGATAGATTTTCTGTTGTGTGACGCAGAAATAGTCTGCGTTTCGTCTGATGAGCGATGTGCCGGAGGCCTAATTCTTCTTTCTTCCAATCCTTTTCTGATAAAAAAAGGATGGGAGGGAGAAGAGGATTTGACAGGGGAGGGAATGGATAGAAACAGGGAAATACCATGTTTTATATTTTTTCTCTCCTCTGTCCATAGAAGACGTAACGCATCTACAACATATTAGCCTGTTGAGGATGCCTAGGGGTAGCCTTCACTTAGTATATGGTAAACCGCTTGCTTGTTTGTCACCTTCTTCTATAAAAAAAATCTGGACGCTTAATGTGAGTTTGTAGGGCATGCGATAAACGAAATGTAGTTTCAGAATTCAAGACACCAAGCATACTGAGTCTGTAAGCGCTATATCTAATACGCGCCATTATCCTAATAGTTAGGGTACTGACGGCGAATCCGACTATTGTCGTAAACCTTTCTATCTTAGTTTAATCTTGGTAGGGAATGGTTAAGAAAATAAATATTAGTAAATAATTAAATACTCCATTCCACACATAACATAACATTGTAATATTTATCATATAATAATTATTTTAGTCGTATTCATCGTATATATCGTAGTCGTAGACATCTTGGACTAAACGCCCGTGTTTTATTCAGTACCATTTGCTTTTTAGAAAATGATAAAAGGAATCTTCAGGATTGAAACCAACTGGCTTTTAAAGTACCTTTTGTTGTTAGTAAACTTATATATGCTGTTGAAGGAGCAGCAGACGCCCAGCTTAGTGAGTACGGGGCTGAAGAGTTCCTCGCAAGGGTACAATTTGTTCTCGAAAAAGCATCGCTTGAGGAAAGTCTTGCAGCTTTGCGTCAGCAGGGTTATCACATTCACCACCTTTAAAACAACTATGTATTTTAGTTTATTATTGAATCTTCTACTAACTGGTGTTTTTCGTAGCTAGTGTTCAGAATTCAATTCATCTTCGTAGAATAATTCTAGTATATATGTGTATTATATATTTTCATATATATATATACTTACAGAGTAACGATTAATCGTAATGATATCTTGAAATTGTTCTAAATGCTTCAAATTGACGTCATTTAATAGTTCATTAAACCCTAAGGCTTGTGATGCAAGTTGATTAAAGTTGAAAGTTAAATTTCCATTTCTGAAATGAAACAATTTCATAAAACAATATGGTCAACTGGGCTGAACATACATAACAAAAGATCGCTAGATCTACCGTCTTTGGCGTGAGGTAATTTAAGATAACCACGAAATACTTAGTGCCCTCGTAAGCCCTAGTAAGTAGCACATTGAAACTAAAACTGAATGTAGGTATGTTTGTCATCGCGGTTGCGGTTAGGTTTTTTTTTCAATTTACATTAAAATTTTCCTTTTTTTACCCTTTTACTGAAAGATACTTTAACGGCCTGCGAGTGTAAGTATTTGATATTTATATACTTTTTTCCTCTTAATTAGGAACTTAAACTGTAGCAATGAAGTTCATGGTATCCATTTTATATTTACTTGTCAATAGATGGCGCTGCAAGCATCGACTTTGGACATCGTTTGGCTGGGTTACATTTGCCGAGAACTACTATAAAAACACATAAATTAATGAAAAATTACACCAGTGTGTGTTTGAAATCTTCCACAGCTCTGGCGGTCATCTGGTTGGGCGAGCACAATGTGATGGCGGGGTACGGCAGGTTGTAAATGGGCTGGAACTGGTCCTCAATCGTGATGCGCGTGGGCATCTCCATGAAGCGTCGCTGCAGTAGGAACGTCAGCACGCATGCCGCCATTATGCTCAATAGCATAGTAAATGCCCAGAAGCATCTGCAAAAAAAGTTTGTTTCTTTTAGATCCTAACAACAACCGTTCGACTTGAAAACGATGTAACAATGACAAAGTTCCATCTCGTGCTTTCTATGTTTCTGCCGGATGAGGCACCAGTGGCACTAGCTAGACAGCACATCGTCTGAACCTCTACAGGACTCATTCACTGAAGAGTTTCAGACTGAATATTACAATAATTTTATAATTGCCTCTAACATTTATGACAAAAAACTATGAAAATTATAACAAAAAACATACTAAAGTACCGAGAACCTTCTCCTTTTTGCAGTCAGTTAAAAATAAACTTACCTTGAGACGGGGTCGGGATACAAATAAAAATATTTAAGACCTAATATACTACCCTCTAAACAAAACTTTCGTAGAAGAGTGCGAAAGTTGCCCTTCATCGTCTATGGTCTAAAAATAATGAAAAAAGTGCTCGAGCCACAGATAGCCTGTGGTCAGCTATTAAAGTCATGTGTCACTTTGTAACACAAATGTTTTAGAGTTGCGTGTTATTTATTTATGTATTTGCCTATTAACTTTGTAGAGGCTAGTGTATTCAATGAGTATGTTTAAAATTATTAATTACTTCGCGTGACACATTAAATAAAACTATCCGTAAAGTTAATGATAGCAGAACGTAGTATAATTATCAATTTTTTATCTATTGTTTGCATGAAACACGTGGAGGACTGTTTTAAAAATAAAAAATTAAAACCCTTAGGCGGCGTTCTTAGTTTTTTCATATTTCATAAAAATAAACAATATTAAAGATTTCTATAGTCTCTGACGTACATGTGACAACTCATAATTACAACTTTTCTATTATTCTTCCCTGTGTGAAGGTCATAATTATATTTAATTTTTATATAAAGCCAAGCTAATGTTATCTCTAGCCTAGTATTCTCACTACACAATATACTGTACGCACAATTTACGACTACCTATAATAATTACTCAAGGCTGGGCCTCAAGAGGTATATAGTGATGAAAGTAGACGAATACATATAACATCGAATAAATAAATATAAATATGCGCTCACGCCCATAACCCAGAGGGGCCTACCCCTCTAAAGATCATGGATTTCCATTTGGTGCAATCCTCTCCCACCTCTCTCGCTTCTACATCCTAATAGAGTTTTAGGCCAGGAGACATAAACACAGTAACTTCACAGTATTTATTTTACTAAATTATTTCTACTCAACTGGCTGTTTCCCTTCGTTCCTCCTCAAGACTGCCGGCCTCCGCCAGTGCATCGCTCGGTTGTGCCCCACCACCATCGCATGGTGGTGCCATCGACAATGTTGCCGGATAGAGGCGTGACACACGGAATCAACATAACAACTTATTACAATTTAAACGAATTTATATTCAACAACAATAATTAGTAAAATCAAGTTACCACATTGATTTATATGCATGAATATTAAGAAAACCTAACAATCCATACATGTCGTATACATGCTAGTCGGTTACGGACACGCCTTATGCAACATGCCCGAAGCACCGAAACATACCTTTGTCAATTCTAATCATATATATCATAAGTCTGGAAAAGTGTGGCTTAAAAGTGGATATTATAACATCCAATTAGACCTATTCTGTAATGGTGTTGTATTGTTGTTTACAAATAAAAACATTAGTAGATCATTGGCCTGTGTTGTAACCGTTCAGATTCAGCTCACTGACTGACGTAAATTCCCAATGTCAGACGAAGCGACCATATTACAGGTTGCACACTGTAATGCTCAGTTCCTCTTTCTCTTTTCTTAAGTGAGGGGCAGCCTTAATACACAAAATGGGCCGGTTTGATATTGAAAGTGTCGCGATCCCGATGAGTGAGGTGGTGGCGAGGGAAGCTTTATCTCATTCCTCCTCTTTTTTCTTTATGTCCTCTGACCTACGTAAAGGCCGGCAAAGCTCCTGTTTGTTGCGGATTTCTACGGGTGGCGCTGGACACAAATCCGAATAAAATCATGTGGGGCCGCTTGCTCGCTACCACCTTCGACAAACAAGTAACCACACTTTTTTTCTCTCTGCCTTTTCTTACGTCTTCTTCTTCTACTTGATTCACGTTTCGTGGGGTCAACATAGTACGACCGTAGTCCATGCTGTACTGTTATATATAGGTTTTGGCTACAGTCTTTACGGCCGACCGCCTGCCTCACAAACCCTCCTCGGGCATATAATTAAATTAATGTAATTTACCTTAGGTATCTAATTAAAATGTATTTTTCACCGAACGATTGCAAATTTCGTCACAACTTATCATTGAATTGACCACTAAGTGTAATAGTTATTTATGTTTATTATGTGACTAACTTGTAAATATAGGGAAAATGTTGACCAAAACGTAATTAGGACTCTTTGGTCATACATACAATTAGCAACAAATAATCTTTTACGTAATTCTTTGATTTATATTATAAAGGCAATAATCGCATTTAAAGTATTTTCTAGAGTTATCACGAATCGTCTCGCCCGAAAGCTTCATGAGTACCAAACACCGGAGAGGGCCGGGGTTCGAAAGGGTTACAATACCGTAGACATTATTCATACCCTTCGGCAGATTATAGAAAAACACTACGAAGTATAATTTACCACTATGCGTGGCTTTTGTCTACTACGAGAAAGCCTTGGACTCAATCGAGACCTGTTCAGTTCTGGAATCCTTAGAGCGCTGCCAAATAGACCGCCTCTATATCGAAGTGCTGAGATGTCTTTACGACACCGCGACAATGCGACGAATCCAGGACACGCAGTCTAAGCCTTCTCCCCGAAACCGTTCACCGCTGCACTTGAAGATATCTTTAAGACGCTGCACTGGAAAATACGAGGAATCAGCGTCAACGGTGACTACGCACTATCGATTTACTGATGAAATGACCATAATAGCCGAATCGCTGGAGGATCTCATACATAACAGCGTCTATTCGGCGCAATCTTCTACATTTTCTATAATATAAAAATCTTAATTTACTTGAATCACTTAGAGGCGACGCTGAACCTTCATAGTCTCGTGATTATATGCATACGTCATACCCATAGACTAAAGTACCGCATCTCATAATTATTTATTTAGCTAAGAAAACGCGAAAAAGCAGGCACCTACTTTCTACTAATAGAGTTGAATACGAGCTGGAAATTACCAGTCATTTTCAAATTTTCTAGATGGCTAAATGGCTAGTTGTCAAAAATCTACCTCAAGGTTGTGGCGAAAATCAGAATACTATATACCACATGTCAACGTGACTAAAAGTACTGTTTACTAGATGTCGCTCGCGGCTTCGCATTCGTTTTTCATTTTCCTCGATGAATTTTATTGTAATTTTATTGCGCGTATAACAACTTCGAATTATAGGTTATAAGGTATCTGTGTCAAAAAGTTGTTATTGTCAAATGATTACAATGTAATGTAAATTAAGGTTTTATGATTTTAAGTATTTTCCTTCCTCTTGGGAACAGTTTATTTTCGATAAAGGTACCTATGTCGTTTTACCCTTAATAATGTGTATACATTTCATGACGATCGGTTAAGTCGTTAAGGATTTAAAGTGTAACAAACATGCATTTGTAATATTATTGTAGGATTCGTATCCTAACTTTACAAAGCTGCTCGACAAATAATTTTCATAGCTGTTAGCGTACATCGGAAATCAAACAGTTGTTGAAAAGAATTCAGAACAATTTTAGTTTAGCGTATTTAAAAATCAAATTTTCGCACTTCCTTGTGGCCCACTGACATTCTCGATAAGGATTAAACTGTCACATCACACTGGCGGCGGCGTTTATTTTATATTTTTCTGTTATAGTCCAGAAATTTTAGCACCAAACACGATTACGCTCTTCATAAAATCCTTCTATATGATTTTTCATTTGGATTATGTCAGGAGGTACCTAATTATAAAACCGGGTTTCTGTTGCCCTAATCTGCGGGCGTTAGCTGCCATCTTGAAAAAACTCCTTTTTGCAAGTATTTCGGTAAAAACAGTAATGACCCATATTATATAGATATAGTTGGACAAACCTAATTTTTGTTTTCGGTAGGTATCTCAATAATTTTTGTAAAAAAGAAAAAAAATCTGTTGATCAATGATGAATTATGTCAGGGGGTCACCCTATGTATAAAACAGGATTTATGTCCAAAACTGCGGGTGTTGGTCGCCATTTTGAAAAACATCTCTTTGGAAATATCTCGGAAACTGTAAGTTTGACGTTATAATGATATTGTATTTATTTCAGACTAGCTGTGCCCGCGACTTCGTTCGCGTGGATGACGAAACTTATCAATGAATTTATTTCTGTAAAACGCTATTTGTGTAGAACGTTATCTATCGAGCATACCGGTATTAATAGTATATGATATCTTTACCCGCGGCATCTCTCGCGCTCTGTAATTTTTTGTAGTAGATAAAAGTAAAACTTTAGTACCTATTTAGCAGGATAACCGATAGCGAAGCTGACGTTCATTGCAACGAATGCTCACAAAGATAATACTAACGACAGATAGTCACCGTACGACATCAATTGAGAGCTTCAGCATACACGACATTGTCAGTGAGCCCGTCCGGAATATAAACATAAAGGTTCCTTGGACTGTTCACACGGGTAAGAGCGACGTAAACTCACGCTAAGATCTACGCCAGCAATGTCTAGAGTCTGACCTTGTGCCTTATTTATTGTCATGGCGTAACATAAAGCTACTGGAAACTGTACTCTCTTAAACTGAAATGAGAAATTGTTCGGAATCAAAGGGATTCTAGGAATCAAAACACTTTCCCCGGTACCACAACCGGTTAAAATTTCTGATTAGCCAGATGAGATTTGCAGTTTACTATGCAGTACTTGAACGAACACGAGATAGCAACAGTGCAATCCTTTGACTCATTATAGCGAAAAAATCGTTAACCTTAGCCTCAGTAATAATTGCTGAACCACTACAAAACCACGTAACCCCAACATTGCTCTACGGCCATTATTATACTGGACACGCAGTTCACCGTGCCCTCTGCGTAAAGGCGGACCACATGTTGCACGTGTAATATGACTGGCAACACGGTCCAAAGAGCGTTATTTTTACCTTCATGTACATGCGAACCTGCGCGCCATCATATTACAGCGAACAGATAGCGCCCTGTGCTCCCTCTCGAAGTCCAAGTCATCAATC
>JWHW01014176.1:387767-401028 GCA_000931545.1 Papilio glaucus
TTAATTTTATCATGTATCCTGTATATTTTATACACAACTAAATATAAAATTTTAACAGTAACAATGCCACGGCATAACTGGTTGTCAATTACATTAAAAAATAATATCAACCCTAAAAATACAAAGAAAAATAAAGAGATTAAAAAAATGTTGTAAACGTATAGCACTAAATTCAATGAAATAGCAGCTGGTGTGTTAAATAACTAAGTACGAATAAAATAAAACCACGTTTAGGAAAATGTATAAAGTGATTTATTTGAAAAAATTTAAAGTTAATTGGAGTAAGAAACATTTCAATCAATTTAGCGAAAATCAACTTGCAATGGCTAAGTCCCAAATATAATAAAAACACAAATTATAAATACAAAAAAGATCAAGTAATATATAAATAACCATGGCACACAGGTGCTGGGTGATTATTTATTACAAATTGTTAATGATTCGTTAATTTTTATTATTATTTTATATTAATATTATATTTCAACTGTTGCCATTTCAAATTTAATTGTGACATCAAAGATGTTATATACCTCCAGATGGATAATCCGGGACCCAAAAGTGAAGCCGCCTTAAGTATCCGTGTTTGTGATTTAAAAAATGACGGTTTGTGCTATAAAACCGTCTTAAAACTATACCTCAAAGAAATATAAGTAAATAATTAATGTAATAAATAATGCCATTGCGACATTACACAATTATATTTAGCCTTAAAATATACAATGAAATATAAAAGACGATAGATTATAAAACTGTTGTTAAAATATGTTTTTTTTTAATTTAATTTCGATTTACATTTGAATATTAGTATATATTTTAAAGTCAGCTGTTAGTTATTTTAAATTTAAAATATTGAATATTGTTTGATTTGTGATTTTTTCAATATCTATATACACCGTATATTTAGAAACACTGTTTAAATAGTCCATAAATAAATATTATCTTTAAAAAGTCCAAAGCATTTTTAATCTGTTAAGTATATTCCCCATTTTTGGGGTATCGCCCATAAATTCAAGCTTCATTTTTGAACGTATAATTTGTATGGAACGCGATATCTGGAGGTATATAAATCTATGTGTGATACAATATTACATACAAATATTTTTAAAATTAGCGTTCACAAATAATGATTTAGATTGAGATTAAAATTCACCTGGAATAAAACACGCATCTCTATTTTATACAATGAAATTTTAAATCACAAATATTAAGAGAAATATTTATAAAAAAGAAGTTATAATTTATTAAGTATTTTTATAGTAATTTTAAATAAGCGAAAACAAGCTTGACAGATTTTTATGCAACTTTTTTAGACTTTTTTAAGAGCACTCGTAGACGTTCATTTTTTTTCACCGGACGTCGAGTCGCGTTTTTTGCCGGATTTGCGGTGGTTTACAACGAATATGTGTACACAAACCAGATACCGGCCTGGCAACTAATTTACACCGAATGCACCGCCGCCTATTATAGACGTCCGATTGAAAAAAACGGGCGTGTACAAGCGCTTTAAAGGCTAATAAATTAATAACATCAATAATGGCAACAAGTTAAACTCTCTCATTAAAAAGCTATGCAACTTGTATATAAACATTTGTTAACTCTAGTATAATTTTAATAACAAGAATGCACTGTTACTCTGAAAATTCATATAACTGAAACAAAATATGCCTCGTTTTGTGCTTAGGAGTGGAATCCAAGGCTAACATACGTGTGTACGATCTGCTACATAAATTATCTTAGAAACTACTGAAAATAAAAATTTAATTCAAACGCTTTTGAAATCATAAGTAGCAAACGAGAGGTTAAAATCATAAATTTAAGCTGAATAAATAGCAAAAACACACCTTTGGTTCAATTGGAGTAAATAGTTCAAGAAAAATCTACATATGATTTGGTACAATCCAAGTACATATATGGGTACACTTACATTTTTTTTGTATCATAAATTGTTTAAGTCAAAATATTTTACATTTAAATAAAAAAATTCTGTCTGAATATACAATAATTGAAAATACAAGAGTGCGGTGTTGGATCGCGTCCCACGAAATTGTGAAAAAAATTACTTAGCATTTAATAGACTTTCAGTCTCTAATCACAGCAATACCGCTTGAATGAAAAGGTAATGCACTATTCGAGAAAATTACGAAAAAAAACTTCAAACACGAAAATCTAATGTAATTTGTAAGGTCAAAGCCACACATAATTTCTTATGAGCGCGACTACAGAAATGTGACAACGCTCTATATATATATTAAAACTGTGTTGAGCAGAAACTTCAAAAAAATTACACGATTGCTTAGTAGGTACGCCATTAGTGGTGTTTTTGAGATTTATGGAGTTTCTTTTTTTCTATCAAGTATGGTGCGTTGCCATGTCATGGGAATGGTGTCAGTAGAAAAAGTACTTTGTCCAATTCCCACCCCATCCTCGTTCAACATGGTTCTACACTTTAACGAAATACAATACCTACGGTGATAAGTATATAAGTATGATATGATTTGTAATTGCAAAGAAAGTGACCTAACGCATAACATTTTCTCCACTATATAACCCATTTTCTTATATTTGTACTAAAAGTATAAACGCTATATCAATATAATTATTGGTCAGTTAAAAGAATTTTAGAAGAGATAATTGCATTTTTTATACATAAATTACTATTTAAATAAAACAATAAACAATCTATTTAGTATATGAAAAAAAAAGTAAACGGTGTATAAGATTATTTCAAAATAATATTTATATTTTAACTTTTACCTACTTAAAAATAAGTGAATGTTTGTCAAAATAGTTTAAATAATTAAATATCATGTTCCATTATAAGCATTCAGTAGATTCTAGAAATAAAAAGAAGCATTTTTACTATGAACTAGTATTAACATGGTTAATAAAAGATAACTGTGATGTACAAACATGCCTGTGATATAATAAATTCGAGGTAAATAAATTACTATCTTCGGTATCAGCATATATATATGGCTATGGACTACGTTCATAATGTGCCAACCCCACATGAGTGGGAAAGATATTTTAATAGGAATCAATTTTTATGATACCTAAGCTGAATCGATCCTAACTCAATATAAAAAAGAGTTTGTTATCACACGTGGCGCATATCTCCAAAATTAAGAAAGGGCATGTCGGTGTGTGCTATATTATATATTTTTGTATAACTTTTACCGCATACACGATATTGATATTCTATTACATTTATAATTCTCTAAAATCTTTTATGATTATGTATTTTAAACCTAAAATTATATAACTAATAATACATATAAATATCAATTGTTTTTGAAACAACAAAAATGGAACTTTTCCAAAATATACATACTTGACGATTTTTTGAAGCCATAAATACTTTGACCTTGCTGAACTTTAAGATCAGACAATCTCAATAAAACCTTTTTGCAAACATATTTACACAAATTTGAAAACATGTATCTATTTCCGATTATAAAAATTTTATTTTTCTATTATGAGCACCAAAAGGCATGAGAATAGATAGATATACACTTTTATTAGTGTACAATACATATGTAAGTAATTTTATGACTAAAATGCGTATAAAATGTCTACCTACCAATACTTATATTTTATATAAATATAAATATATGTGATTTCATTATATATATATAGATGTATATCATATAATGTATTTAATTCATGTTTTAACTTGTATATGAAAATAAATTCCTAATAAAATTTCCAATATCGTAAAGTAAAATTGATCGTGTGAATTCAATGTTTAGTTCCCTAAGAACCTATCCAGTCCTTAAGAATCTACTTACGCTACAGAAATAAATAAAAAAATATATAAGTTTACATATTATAAATAAATATTTTTCGTTATATTTTTTAAATAAACTAATTCTTAACGCGTTTCGTTAAGCGTAAAATAAATTTTATTTCTGTTATTTTTCTGCACATCTGATACGATGCTACATCAGAACAAGTTAATTAGAATGTTTAAGATATATTAAGTGATGTAAGTTCAACCTAAGTTTTTTGTAAAGGACTGTGAACAATCCACATGTCATTTTTGATTTTGTATTTTTACTTGAGAAGTTTACAAGCTTTGTGCGAAGAAAAATACGCTATTAATTATAGACTAAACGTAAACGTTAAATATACACTCTTAAGGTAAAAAGCATTATTCATTCGCAGCTATAATAAAAATATCATTTTTCTTACAATTTGGAATACGCCGTTTGTATACAATATTTATTTTCAATAAATACATTTCTAGTAGTTAATCCTATCTCACATGTATTGTGCGTAAGTCTTGATCATTTTAAAAATGTTACAAAACCTTATACATTTTTTACAATAAATTATATAAGACTATAGAGTTAATTGAATTGGCAATAACTTTTCCTTTTTCATAAATATTTGGATAAATTACATAAACGAACGTAAAACTGGTATACATACGTACATAAATACATGCACACATAAATGTATTATTCAATATTTATTCATCGTGACTTTCGATCAGTCAGAAGCGTGCTTGCCCAAAGGAAACATTTATAACTATTAACAAACGACATTAACACACAAAAATATTATTGAAAGAATCAATAGTTACAAAATTCCGCCTTCGTTTGTGCCGAAACAATTAAAGCAACACGTCCGTAACGTTTATAACATCTAGGAAATCGACAAAAGACCTAGAAAATATTTAGGTCTGAAAGGAACGACAAGTTGAATGTCGAGTCAAGTCAAATGACCTCTTGAAGTCCGCTTGGGCTTGAGTGGCGGCGAGCGAGAGAGTCGCAACGCAAAAGCACCGAGTGACGGTGCGGCCAATTTCAATGCAATATCCAGTTCAAGTGGGCGCGCCCTACGCACGCTAAGTCGGTGGACGTCAGGAGTCCAGCAGGACGTGCCAGCGTTGTACCTTCAACAAATAAACTCTAGTTCTATACAAGAACAAGAAAGTATCCATAGAGTACCGGCCATGGGGCTTACTTCATATAGCGATGTAGCTAGTAGCAGTTTTTTTTTGTCTTATTATGATCTAGGTAGCTATAAAAGAAGAATGCACAGACTAATGTTAAACTAGTATGTTCTAGTCTAGCATTACTCTGTACTCTTCGAATTTCGATCACATCGCCAAAAAAAATATAAATATGAAATAGCATATTCATGACCGTAATCTGTTTCCTTCATGAACTCTAGAAAAAAGTTGCAATGAAATACTATCTATTATTATAAAGTATACGGGACTAAAAAACAAAATAAAATGTATATACAAATATCTTGTTACAATAATTTATACAATGAAATGTGTGCACACGTAGCACGTAGTACTGCGTGTAGATCTATCTTGCTACGTCGTAGACATTTATTCGAATAAGAAAGACACTAGTGATATTTATGGTCAAAAATACTTAATCCTGTCGCACGAACAATTAATTTATATTTTACGCAACGTTTATCATGTGTTATAATATAAACTATTTATACAATAATCAAAGTATGTTTATAGTCCTCCTCCTATTCATAGGGGTTAATAGTCGTCTAAATACGATAGGACTGTTTTGACAGCTGTCATTGCAAAAAAGTTGACATGAACAAATCAAACGTTGTGTCGGGATTACAAGCTTGTTAAATGAAACCGTAACCTGGACATCTTTCGGGGGTCATTTTTTTATTTGAAGGGAAATATTTCAAGGATAACGTGATAGGATACTCTGACGATTTCAACAAGCCGGATAACAAAAGTCGTAAATAAAGAAAAGAAATAAGAAAGAAGGCGAAAAGGACTAGGATTGTAGGCCTCTGGCATCCTACTCATCAGACGGACTGCAGGAATACTTGATCGCCTGTCTTCTGTGAGGCCGTTGTATTTCACCGGTCGAGCCGTCCAATTCGCGTAATACATGTTGTTGTTGCGGGCTCTACCAATGATGAAATCCAGATATATGAACAATATTACATGCTTACCTGCTCTCCCTGTCGCTGGCAAAGCTCCTCCCAGTGCCTCTCCTCCTCGCGTCCCGACGAGCTGTGTCCCAGCGAGAACCAGCCGACCATTTCGTTCCGCTTCACGCTACGCCGCCACCATACGGACACCATCAGTGTCACTTCGGTTAATTGGAAAAGTGCCACCTGCGAATTGTAATCGAGAACACATGAAGTCTACCAAACTTGTACTAAAACATCACCATTAAGAAATATTGCTTGTTCCAATTCAAGATATAAAATTTGTAAACAAACGACGTCACTTACACTTTTTATGTTTTCATTGGAAATTATGTTATTGTGTGGCTGTGAGATAAAGTGAAGTGAAATTGTATAATATGGATAGCTGGTGATATAAGGGAATGTGAGAAAAAAACTGAAATATTTCGGTATTTACGAATTATCGCGCAAAAAGGTATGATTCTTTACAAATTTTACACCTTAGTTTGTAAACAATTATAGGTAAATTGTATTATTCAAGTATTATTAACAATAAGTGCGAACCTCACCCACATACCTGGAATATGAAGAGTTCTTTGTAGAGTGGATTGGACTGCGCACGTCTCGTGGTGGACTTGCAGCGGCCCATCTCCATGCCCAGCGAGCTGATGAGACAAAGCTTCACGTAAGTGTCCGGCGCTTTGTTCGGCGACAACTTGCGGAAGTGGGTGCCCTTTATAATCTGTCATGGATAAAAGATATACCATTTAAAATAAATATTTATAATGATACCACCGCAATCATTGCGTTAAGTTTCAAGTCGACTAAATAATTACCGCCTTAAATTTAAAGGCTAGTTTTAGAACTTAAAATTTCTTATTTCAAAATCTAAAAGATTATCTGTAATAGTGAGCTGTCGTGATATGGAAGGACTCGTTTCGGATGGGTCGAGTATAATACCACTAAATTCGCTATATAATAGAGGCCTTACTTATTATTCGAACGATGGTTGAAACATTTATAATACTAACTATGCTAGACTAACTTAATTATATTAGGGGGCTTTCTTATAGAAAAGAGGCTAAGAAGAGAAGAAAGAGAAATGTGATTTGTGGCCCATCAGACTAGATTGCGAGGTCGTAATACTCGAGAGTCAACGCTGCGTGCAATAGCAGCTGGCTCTTTTACCACCTTCTACTATACAAACCTCAACAGACAAATGCCCGGTGGTGGGGCTGTACTGCAAACCCAGGAGGAGTTCAGGGGCAGAGCGCGCGCTGCAGCAGGAGGAAGCGGAGTCCGAGCGCGCTAAGCTGCAGGCTTCGCCCCCGTTGCCACCGGCTGGCGATATGGCCGCAGTGATGGATGACGGGGTCGCCAGCACACCGGCCACTGACCCATGCAACTCCAGTTTCGGTATCTGGTATGAAAGAAGCATAAAATAATATGGTACAAATAATAACGAATAATCGGACTCTAAACAAAGAGCTTTAACCAAAAGCTCAAGAGTTTAGCTAAACATTTTTCTTCGAAGCAAAAAAACACTGATTTTAGAGACCGAGCGCAATGCGTAGAGGTACTATCGGACATGGGGGCCTCCACATTTTTTTCGTAGATACTTTAGACCTTGCATTTAAATGAAGCGAATACAACCTAATATCGGTTGTCATGGTTGTATGACATGACAATAAAAACTTTTTGACATTTTGTTATTGTCATGTCGTACAATTACCATGGCAACCGATAACAACTTTTTTGTCATATTCGACCCATAACTTCAAAACTTGAATTCAAGATAAAAAAAAATCCAATGATTATAAAAAAAAGAGAAATATTTTTGCATGTTCCCAAAATTGACGGCAATCTGAATCGATTGAAAAAAGTTGTATTATCCTAGTTGATCAGGAATAGCTTTAAAAATCACTGGAAATAGATGGGTTTGTTCACGGTTCTTGGTAGAGTTTTTGATTGTTAGACTTTTTTCCGCCTCTCAGCCCATAATTGAACGAATGACGAACGATAAAGAACTTCGTTCTAAAAACTATAAAATGTAACCTGTAAGCTGGGCTGGTGATGCTGGCGCGGTGCTAGCTGCAGCCAAAGGCTGTTCTCGAGCTCCAGGTTGAGCTCCGCGAAGCTGACGGCCGCCTCGCCCAGCAGCCGTTGCCGCCGCATGCGCTCGCACCCGTAGATACGTATCCGCAGGCCGAGCCCGTACACGTCCTCTGTGATGGAACAAAATTAACAGGGATGTGCCGTTACATGTAGTACAATCATAATAGTTTAGAGAAAGCTCTCACTATCTATAGTTATCATATACTACCAGCTCGTCCCAGCTTCGCCCGGGATAAACAAATAGAATAATGTATCCTATGTTACTCGTTAAATAGAAGAGCTTTCTATTAATTAACACGTTGGGTGCGAAACAGAAAGCTATTGATGCGAATATAAAAAAGGGACTGACTACGTGCAAAGATTACGACTATAAAGTAATAGATACTGGAAAAAAGAACAGAGGCACTAACGAATACATTAAAAAACCAGGATGTGTTCTAATGTACAATGAAACAAAAAAAGGAATTGACTATAGTGTCCAAATATCTGAGTATTATATAACATTAAAGAAAGGAATTAAGTGGAGCAAAGTACTAATGGAGTTGATCTTTGGTACAGCCCTTATTAATGTATGGATTGTGGGTAATTCAATTAATGATTATAAATTGGCAAAGAGACTATGAATATAAGTTTCGTAATAAGAAACCCATAAGTTTAAACTTAATTAAGAATAAAAAACTACTTACTTACCTTTGATAACTTAATACAATTAAATAAAATCGATATTTTTTCGCATTACTAAACTTTATGAAAAACTGCCCTTTTTCAGTGCGGTATGGGGTGCATGGGGTCTCATGATCACATTTTATATTACCTACAGAATCTAAACTAAATGACCTAATCAAGTGCAGATTTAGGTTAATCAACTGATTATTAATAATAATCGAGACGAAAAACCGTACATTTTTCTTATTTGGCGCCAAAGAAAGGATTTTACTTTTCTACGGGTGGTGGAGTTTAATAAGCCTCGTGCCGCCGCAATGTCTGGTTTTGGACGAGATTTAAAACGCCCCGAAACGCAATAATGGAAAGTACAGATAAATTAATGCCGCGGGAACGAGTTAAAGAATTGTTGAAATCGGTCCACTAGTTTTTGTATGCATTCGTTACAAACATTCACATCAAAAATACAAATCTTTCAGCAATTATCACACAGCAATTGTGATTGTTGGTGGTTGTAGGCGCAACGTCCCCGCGTGTCACTATGGTGGTTGCTTGTGGATGCTTTTAGGAGTGTAAAAGATACAGTGGATGCAAATGTTTTTTAGATAATACATATGTTTGTCACTATTATTCGTCTATATTATTCTGGAATTATCTATATCCGATAAAAAGACAAAAACCCGGCGAAGCGGGTGTTTACAGCTTGTGAGGTTATAAAAGTGAGACCATGAAATCGTTGTTTAAATTAGGATTAGGACCAATGGTAAAGCCACACAGAAGAGAGCTGTTACATAAATGGGTCTGCACAACTAGCGCTTGAACAAGATTCCGCCTGATGTTATGCGGTGATGTAGTCGAAAGATGGTACACACTCTTTTAGTAACAACCTATTCACTCTTCTCTTAAGGGAACCCACGTATCTAGCAGAAAAATTGAAACTAGAAACTTTTTCCTTTCTATTTCCCTACCTACCTCCTATATAAAGGTCGACAAAACATTAGCAATTCCTCCGGTTTTTGCCGATGTTTATAAGTACCTTAAAATTAATATTAAAATTAAGGTGAATCGCATGCTCATACTTCCGTAAATAGTTAATTAATAGTACGTACCTGGGTTAATCTTGTGTAGAACGAAGCTCTCCATATACTGAGGGTTCTCGCCGTTCCGTATCTTTGATTTAAACTTTTGCTTTTTCAGTGGCAACAGCACAATTCTCGCCTGTATAAGTTATTCAATAAGGTTGATTATTTCTTTAATTAAAACGGATGGACTAAAGGCGATATCTTTAGTCTATAGTCGATATATGATAGGCAATAATCGATATGAGGTTGACCTGGCTCTGCAGTATCTGTCCCTGCGTGCGCTGCGGCAGCGCCCTCGCCTGTAGCACGTGTACCGTCATGGTACGCACCGGCGCATCGTAGAGCAACGTCAGCTCCACAGCACCGCGCTCCCTGCTGCTGCTCTCGCCGCACAATAGGGACGTGTCCTGCGAGTTACATACATCTATATTGTTTGTACCACATCAGGATATAATTTTTGTTAACAAACAACCACCACCATACATGGCGGCCATTAAACTTGCATCGGAAATGTTACAATTGTGGAAATCGTGAAATAAAAAGCTAAAAGTAAAAAAGAGGATAGCTAATTTTATAGGGTAATGAGAGACAAGTTGTTCTTTGAAAATATTTTGGATTTTACGAATTTTAAGATAACACGTGAGGTGTGTTACCTCTGTTTACAATAATTCTATTTTGATCTTTATCCAAATATTACGTTGTACGTGAGGCGCTAACTTCAGAAATATTTTTTAAATCATTGTGAGCGCGGATTGAAGGTGTGGGAGATTTGACGTATTTAAAATTAAATCGAAAAGAAGCGAGCAATGATGATGAATTTAGTTACTTAATTTGTTAAAATTCAATTTTGAGGGATTTTACATTCCAAGTCATGACATTTGTTGATATTAAATGTTTTATTAAGCTAACTAAAATTTTAGTCTAGTTGTACATCATTAAGAATGGATCATTAAATTTATGTATTAGAATTTTATATGTATGTTGAATCGAAACCTAGTCCTAGTACATTACTTTTAAGCCATTAGTAATTTGTGTTGTTGAATTTGTCGACACTATGGTTAGCTCTCCAAATAAAATAGATGAATGGATAAGAAAGAAAGGGATAGAAAATGCGTTGTAAAGCAAAATTGTAAAAAAAGATTGAATTGTAATTATATTCACGTTGTGAGCAATGACATCACTGTCGACGCTACTCTGCGCCTCCAGCGTGTGGATGTATTCCGCCTTCTTGGGGACCACGTCATCGATCTTGGTCTCCCTCAGGCTGGTCTCACGCAGAGCCGTCTCTACGAGCTGCAATTCCACCTTTACGGGCGCTGACACGTTCTCATTCTTCTCCTCATAGTGGCACTCCACTTCTTCTTTATCCTGGAATAGAAATCATTTTTTTAAACTTTGCTATAACTAAATAACAGTGGTAGAGCCCGCAACAACAATATCTGTTGCAGAATGGGCCGGCTCGACCGGTGAAATGCCACGACCTCACAGAAAAAAGGCGTGAAGTAGAAGTACTCTGCGTTTCGTCTGATGAGTGAGGTGCGGGAAGCCTATTTTCAGTCCTCTTCGCCTTCCCCTTCCCACCCTTTCCTCATAAGGATAAGATGGGATCGGGAAGAGGATTGGACAGGGAGGTGGTTAACGGGGAAAATGAAATATCCTTATTCCTGTCTATGTCCTCCTCTGTCCATTAAAGGTAGGCAACGTATCAGCAACACATTTGCCTGTTGCGGATGTCTATGAGTACCGGTCACTTAAACCCGTTGATCCGCTTGCTTGTTTGTTGTCCACCTTCTTCCATAAAAAAAAAACTAAATGGTTTAGTGCCCACCTTTAGTGCCCAGCTAATAAAGCTGGGCACTAAAGGTGGATTCTATCATAAAGAACTTACTAAGGGTATAAATTTGATTAACGAAGTCACAAAAATGCAAAGCTTGATAATGACAGGTTTATATTAAGCTATTATTTTATATTATATTTGAAACAATATACTCAGTATGATGTAGATGTAATTATGATATAATGCCACACGGACGTTACGTCGGCGCAGAGCGAAGATTTATTATCTATCGTCAGTTTACTATACTAATGGCATGTTAAATGGTCAGGTAAAATGGGTATGGTATGGCAATTCTTTCACGAGAAACGACATAAACCTTTTTTATTGAAGATCCTCGAAAATTACTTCATCATCAATACATATAATAAAACTGTAACTGATCGCTGTCTGTACATGGCAGATATTTGAGAAAAACTATTATTAGGGGCCTCCATAAACACAATAAAACCCAAAACAATGATTATTAGAATTTTTGTCTGTTTGTCTGTGCGTTTGTCGTTTGTCGAACGGCTTAACCGAATTCGGTGCGGTTTTCACTAATGTGTTGTAGTAAGCTTCATTCAACATTTAGTGTTTGTTTTATCTCAATTGGTTTAAAAATAAAAAGTTATATCAATTTAACTATGCTAAGGCCATACTGTGTCGACCCCACATGTGCGGGAAAAGGGCAATGATGATGAGGTTACGGTAGTATTAAGTAGGTATTATCACTTCGTTTAGGTAAAATTGCAGGGCGGGTGAAACCGCGGGGCACGGCTATTTTAAAATAGATGTTTAATTGAATTAATTATACGAATATTAATAAAATAAATACATATTTATATTTGTTTATTTGACTACCTCTAAAACAGGATCTCTTGGAGTTCCACAGGGGTCAGCATTGGGCCCTTGCTATGAAACCTCGATTATAAAGTGCTGCGCATCGATCTCCCCGTTGGCGTAAATGTCGTATGTTATGTAGACGACACCCTGCTGTTGGCCACTGGGGCTTCTTCGAGAGGACCAAAGAGCTAGCCCAGAACGAGGCGGAAACTCTCATTGAAAATACTCACGACCTAGGCTTAAAAATTGCGCCGTGCAAAACCGAGGCATTGAGGTACACCTCCGAACGAGGGAGCCACCCGACATATGGGTCCGAATAGGTGGATCTGAAGTCAGGGTAAGTCGGTTCATAAAGTACCGCGGCCTTACCCTTGACGGTCGCTGGGGTATCAAGGAAAGAAGTTCGCCGCCTCTATGCGGGCATTCTACGATCTACGGGGTGCCTTTTGGGCTTAAAGACTGGCTGTCCATTTTAGGGCTAAGATTTACAGCGTGCAGCTATACGGGTCGTGCGAGGCTACCGCATAATCTCCTTCGAAGCGGCGTCATTCTCAGCACGATTGCCACCCCTTGATGTATGACGAATATGGATGCTAGGGTGTATGACCGGATTCGTATCCTTTGCCAAAGGGGTGGAGGCGAACCGGACCGGAACGAATAATCCCGAGACAGTGGATTGGACGGGATTTATCCTTACCAGCAGTCGTTTTGGTAATGCTGAAGTGTATTTCAGAGTGAAGTAAACTCGTTTTGCGAAATCGTGATGTTTAAAAAGGAGGGTGCTATCAGCAATCAGTGCTCCCCTACGGTGAATGGGGATTTTAGAGTCGCGGGCGCC
>JWHW01014179.1:0-10731 GCA_000931545.1 Papilio glaucus
TTATATACATAAAGTTATAATGACTTCAATTTCTAAATTACATGAAAGCTATATATGACTAACACAATTAAGACTAGGTATGTAGATTCTAATTAAATATGACAAGATTGAGGCGTCTTATTTTTACTTATTAATTTTGTTGCTACGTTTATACAAAATGTTGTGATTTTTTTCTCTTGTATTTTTATTTTCTATTAAATCATATACTTTGTCTATTTAAATTTTTTCCTTAATTTCTATTTCAGTTTCTGTCCTGTGCGCCTCAAATAAAGGACAGTCTAATATTGCGTGCAGCACAGATTCTCCCCGTGCCGGGTAACAGATGAGGGGCTCTCTTTGCACTTGAACTTGTTCAAGTATGAACCCCCCGTGCCCCGTTAAGACTTGCACCAGCACGGGGTCCAAGAGGAAGAAGACCCTAGTTGTCTAGGCCGTTTCTCCCTCTTTATAGCGCCTGTTCCATTCGTCAAGCGAGTCTAAACGAAGTTGTCGCTTGACGAATGAAACAGGGCATTTGTCATAGTGAGGTTTGGTTTTTACTGCGATCGCTGCTTGCTTTGCAAGCTCATCCGCCTTTTCATTCCCATCCACCCCCACGTGAGCCTTCACCCAAAACATCTTTACCATTTTTCCATCTTTCTTGCATTCCCTCATATCTTTGTTAACTTTCACAGCGAGGGGGTGAAGGGAGTCGTCACTGCTAATGGTCTCTAGGGCGGATCTGGTGTCGGAGTAAGTACCAAAACTCTTAGAGGGGCTCCTAACAACGAATTTAACGGCCTTATTTAGGACATGCAGTTCCGCCTATATACGGTGCAGAATTTGCCTGGTCTCCGCAGCGTTATCCCATATGGATAACTCTGCGCCGACCCTGCCGTTAATTTTGCTGCCGTCGGTGTAGATATTCACACCGGCGGCAGCTCGCTGGGCAACTTCGTTACCGTCCGTCAGGCAGCGGAACTGCAGCCCTTCCAGATACGTGGGATGCGGTGTCCTTTCGTACTTGGTCGGCCTC
The DNA here is from genome assembly GCA_000931545.1 of Papilio glaucus. Lineage (NCBI taxonomy): Eukaryota > Metazoa > Arthropoda > Insecta > Lepidoptera > Papilionidae > Papilio > Papilio glaucus. The sequence goes on from JWHW01014179.1 coordinate 1,016, forward strand.
TCCAACTCTAAATCCCCCAATGCCCGCTGGGAGTGTGCCCAATGCCGTTTCCTGGACCCGAAGGTCCAGAGGAAGCAACCCAGCAAGTATTAGAGCAGAATTGAGAGAGACCGTCCTGTAGGCCCTAACTATTTTCGGCGCAAACCCGCGTTGCACCTGGTCTAACAACTTTTTGGTATAGCTCTTCTTCCGTGCCGCTGGCGCCCACGCACTGGCCGATTATGGGCTCCACTACCGCAACGTATATGGTCCTACTGATCTCGGGGTTCAGCCCCGCGAGACTTTCGTGACGGTTGACAGCTGACGATAGAGACGTTGGACTTTTGTGCAAACATTTTTTATATGTGCATTAAACGTGAGTCAACTGTCAACCCGAGTATCTTGATTTCCTTTACTAGCTCAATGCATCTCCCGCCCATGCTCAGACGTGGGGAGTCGTACTTCCGCTTTCTTGTGATGACCATGGCCTTGGTTTTAGCTGGCGCGAAGTTAAGTTTATTACGTACTCCCCACCTCCGAACATGTTCGAGGGCTGCATTGCCTTGAATATCCGTGCCGCCCTCTCCCGAGATTATCAGGACCGTATCATCGTGAGCAAAAGCCTGGCAGTGGATGCCCATTTCCTCCAGTTCCACCAGGAGTGGATTCAGCAGCAGTTTCCATAGTGTTGGTTCCCCAAAGGATCCCTGCACGCACCTTTTGGTTTTTCGGCGGGTCCACTCGGCTCCCGCGTACCTGAGGCGCACCGTTCTATCACTAAAGTAGTGGTCGAGCAGGCGCCTCAGGTTCAAGGGGCACCGAGTTTCGGCTAGGCTGCACCTCACAGCCGGCCACCAGGCATTATCGAAGGCTCCCTCTATGTCCAATGATGTCAGCACAACGAGCTTCCGTCTTCCGACTTCGGCTCGAATGTGCTGAATCATGTCATAGTGAGAAGATATAACCGTAATTCGTAATACACATGAAGATTACCTTTTTTTTCCGACAGGAAAAATTATTACGCAAATAATAATATAATTAAATAATTAAATAATTATTACGCATACCCCCGTACCGTGGGAATGCTTCATCCAGGTATTATTATAATAAATATCGATTCCGAAATAACACGACAATATAAAAAACAAGGCCGAGTAAAAGTCGGTCCATTATACAAGTTAGTATTAAAAAGAAATTCTTAAGTAATAACGCGCATTAAAGAAAAGGGGGAATAAAGTACCAGTCCCAGTAAAATTTCTATTAGCTCTATTGTTTTCAACTCATTTTCTGAATTTTACTCACAAAAATTACAAACCCGTCAGCTAGATGAAAACATCAACAAGTCGAGTAGTAAAAACTTCGTGTTTTGTGAAGGTAACAAAAAAATTAAAGAGAACAGTGTTTTGGGATTTTAAGTTTTCTTCCCAAAGTACCAATTGTTGTCAAAACATCTAAAGACGGGTTATTCGCTCGATAAAACACTGATGGGAAGTGATATTTTGTATATTTGCCAGTACAGCACATATAGAATACCCAGTTGTAATACACATAAAGATGACTTAAATCGGAATTCATACAAGGTTATTGTATTTAATATGTATGTAACAAGCAGTGTTCTCTACCAAACTAACATGTATGCTTAGATGTATGGATGGACAAGAAGAAAGAGAAAAGTGTCAAATGGAAATCCGTATTCTCTACCCACCCCTCTGGGTCACGGACGTGAGTTCTAACTTACTTATTACCTCATAAAATAAATAATTTTTTTAGAGGATAACAAGCGGCGTATTCAACGCTTACAACAATATTAATAGCACTCAAATTCACTTATATCAGCTTTACTTACTTTAAATGGAGCAAGACTTCGTGACAGAGGTGAGGAATGTCTCGTTGACGTACCTCTTTAAAGAAGTCATAAAAGACACCTCCTCGGTCTGCTTATAACGAAGAAGGTTACATATGCGTACATATATATACGTAAATAGGCGTAATCTTTCGTTGGTTAAACCTCTTTAACCACTACAACAATTAAATATATTTTTTTATCACTACCTAGTATTTTAGTACTGACGACTTTGGCTCAATTATGTTAATTCCTTTTCCTAGGCATACTTGTACTATTAGCATAATTAACGAAATTAAGATTAAGATCCTGTGTTAAATGAGCACACAAATAAGTTTTTACCTATACCTTGTTTCACAGCAAGATGTGATTTTTGTAAACAAAGATTATTACTTTAAAATTCCAAAATATTTTCGAAAAACAACATTTAACATTATCTATCCATATTACACAATTCTACTTCACTTTATCTCACAATTTACACAAAATAACACACATTTTTGATGAAAGTATAAAAAGTGGCCGCCATTAGTTAATGACGTTTGTTTGTTTACAACAATCATATCATGCAATGAAACAAGGCATAGATGCAAATAATTATCCTACGACAGAACTGACATGCTTCAGAATATGCATGTACCACTCATACAGCACACTTTTGCATTTTTGAAAGAGGGCCTTATTTGTAAGCACTTAAAGGATATCGTTTTGGTAACAAAAACCATTAGAAGAAATTAATATATGTAAGTCTAGCATTATATATGCCACTGACCGATTCTAAGGGCAGGCACTTTATAATCGGGCTAGGCAAATTCTAAACGGTCGGCACATTGTCAGTTTAACGAGTTATTGAGAATGTGCCGTTTCTTTTTTAGGCACTTTACAAAGAGGCGACGTAAGGCAGACGCATATTTATCCAATAGACCTGAATGTCTTTGACTACAAAATGAACTTCGAGTGCTGATTGGTCGAAACGTAAGACTCGCTTTTTTGATTCGTTGCCAGTCATCATAGTCATTCTTTAGTCAGTCACTAAACGTAAACAAATAAATGTGATTTTACTTTCAATTATTTTCGTAGCATTAGTAACTATTTATTTAATTACACAACTTATTTATTGTACAACATTTATCAACTGGATAAAGACGTCACAAACAATATACACAGGTTTCTTAAACATTAAATTATTTATCACTGTCTTCATTTCCCACTCTTGACAAAATAACTTCACAAGAACATTTTGTTTGTTTACGTTTAGCAACAGTTTGCCACCAAAATATGGCGCAGGATACGAGTTTCGACCAATCAGCGCGGACGTTTTGTTTTGTTGAACGACATTTTTATCGTATTCACAATATGCGTACCGTACTTTTTCCAATGACTTTGCTCCATTAGAAAGTGACTGGAAATGAAACGGCATATTGACAATGATTCGTTCAACTTAGAATGTGCCGACCGTTTATAATTTGCCTAGCCCAAATATAAAGTGTCTACTCTGAGAATCGGTCGGCGACATATATAAAATGCACCATCGATGTCTTATAATTCTACACGCGATACCTAAAGGATGAACATATAATCTTCATCAGGGTCATGAATATTTATCACTTGATTCCTGGATATAATCTTTAAAACCTATATGGTCCTCCACTTTTCTCATACAACCGTTTCCAGTGTCTATAATATACATAATAAACCAAAATAATAATAAATAATTAATAGTAAATTATAAGTTTCGAAATCACACCGACGTCATCCCGTCCCATACAAACAAACACAAATATAAACACACAAAGCTAATAAAAGCTTATTAAAATTAAAACATTAATGAACGAGTCACGCAATTTAAATATTGACATAGTTCTCACATTTACATCTAAATAGTTCGCGTCACTAAAGATTATTCATTTTTTAATATTACTTTGAGAGGAACAAAATCGTAGTTACAATAACAAAAAGCCAGATCGTCTAAAAACCTCGTTATTGTCTTTTTTTTTATAGCTAAGTGACGAAGGTCTCGCGGAGAATGCCATGTCAAAAGAAATATTTTATCTGTGAAATATATTTACCTTGTCAAATATTCGTAAATATGCGATGCTTATTCAAATATGACGGAATGTGGCCTGTTGTGGTGAAATATTTGGTCAAATTCTCTTATCTAGCACTCGTCCGTGATAATATTACAAGATTCTGTGCAAAATGGATCCAAATACGATTTTATTAACATATGTGTATAATTATTTGAATGGAACGCAATATGTCCAGGAGATTGTAGAAAGCTCCTTCCAAGTACTAACTACTCTACCGACTCTGCTCTACTATGTTCCTTGCTCTCTACCGAAAATAATTTCTGCAGTAATTAAAGCAAAGGGTGGACACAAAAAAATATATTTTATAGGAATAAAAAATTTTGTGAACCTCTAATAAAATCATCCTCGAAAATGATATCATGGGAGCTCAATAAATTTGGCCAAGGCTCTATATGTATATCGGATCGGGTCATAAGTTCTGTCAAAACCTTTTTTAAATGGCGAATACTGGCCAAATATTCTTCGACTAATTTTTAAGAATGGAGCGTTTGCGCTTTCCGATTATAAATGAGAAATTTATTTTCTTTCATTATCAAATATGGAGTGACCGAAGACATAGGATAGCTCAGTGAATCATTAATTATCAAAAGTTTCTGACAGAAGTTATGACTCGACTAAGTTTATATAAAAAATATCCCTTATATAATTATGTATAAGTCTCCTTCGCTTCGCCTTTCTCGCACGTCTTTTATTAAAATTGAATTAGACTAAAATTTGTATTTATTTTCGATGAATTTTATATGCCAAAATTGAAAAGTTAGTTTTTATATAATCGTATAGGTAGAATATGTGATTCCGCCGCGAGCCGTAGGTTTGATTTAAACGTAAGAAGGTAAGGATACATTGCTGGCAAAGCGAGGCCAAAAGTATAGTCTGCCACTAGATGGGCCGAACATAAAGTCAAACACCTTTCGGCTTATGATGATGTTTTTCAAAAGCCAAAAGTATATGATTTCCGATCCCCTGTCTTTATTACGCCATATGACAGTATGACAGTCAGACGGACAGACCTGTAAAGTTAAAATATGTAAAAAATATTATTGCGTGTCTTCAGCCTTATCTCTCTTCCGTTACTGGATCAGATATCGATCCATCCCGCCATAGGACCATTGTCATGAAGCATTAACAAGATTTATCTTATTTAATATGGAGTAGAACTTATTTCCATTTCTTATACTAGTTCATTTTTTACCAAAGAGGTTACATACCTCCAAATGGAGCTTCTCGGACCCAAAATTAAGGCACCTTTAGTAATCAATTGGCGACTTCGTAATATCCAGCTCAGTCATTAGTTTCCCGCCTCACAGATAAAAAATCTCCTTGTTATTAACTAAAAAATGGCGGTTCCTGCTATGAAATCGTGTAAATACCTCACAGAAAGATAAATATAGGAACATCACATTTCATAAGTCATTAATTTTTGTAGTAATGTATCCTTAATTGTACACAACTAAATATGAAATTGTAAAAATAACAATGCGACGCCATAATAAGGTGTCAACTACATTACAAAATTATATTAAAACTAAATATACGAATAAAATATAAAAGAATACAGATTAATAAGTGTCATTTAAAATAAGTTGTGTAATTTTATTTAGTTATAATTGTCATTTGTATTTTAGTATATCGTTCAAAGTTTATTTGAAATTTAAAAGAATGAATATTATTTAATTGTTGATTTTTTAAATATTGTAGTATTTGTTTAAATAGTCCTACAAATAAATATTATTTTTAACAACTCGAAAGTATTTTTTTAATGTATTAAGTATACTCCCCATGGTGGGATAGCCAACACGCTAGCATATATTCGCGGCAAAATTTTGAACGAGCCTCATGTTTGAATGTTCAATTTGTATAGAACGCGGTCAGTTTTTTTACTAATGAAGAGTATTTAACTTGAAATATTTTTGATACAAGACAATTTTATTTTCTTCTATTTACTTTAATTAATTCATTTTTTTAATACTTATGTATATTTCGTTTTTATTCTTAGTAATAAGTAAATCTATAAACGCAAAATAGTCGTTCGTATTGCTTGATAAATAATGTTAAAACTCCACTTACCTATATTTACGAGTAATATTCACAAAAAACTGTTGAAAATTGAACAGAACACTTAGCGGTTATCTTAAAGTTTTCACAATGGTAAACTTGCGAAACAACACTGAAATACACTATCAATACACTTATAATTTTATCACATGTTACGATATGACAATAGTCAAAATTCCCGCCAACGTGCAAGTTGTCGCGGCGCGCGTTTGGCAACGACGCTTCCCTGCTACAGACTGCAGAGTGCTGCAGAGACCGATAAACTTTTTTTTTCTGCACCACGGAGGTTACACGTATAGCGCAAATACAACGTATGAAGTTTCAGAAAGAAGGTTTATCTTCGCAGGTTATTTATGAAAATATTTTTTTTTTATTAAACGACGCTCGTGTGAAGTTGACTTTTTATGAAGTTATTCTACACGATTTCTCTTCGCAAATCATTCACGTGTTTATTTTAAACATAGCTTTTCTAATACCCCTTTGTTTGGTTTTGTGTATGTGTTTAGACACGTCGCATAAAATATTAAAATAAAACAAACAAACTTTAAATAAACAAAGGCCATAAGAATTACTGGGATGAGAATCACAAAACCTTGATAATGTTTTTCTTATTCAAGCTTGAATGACAAAAACAATATCAAGATTTCGGCATCCATGGCAGAGAAACAAGTAGAGATTATTTAGTAGTAAATATATAAAAAGATAATGTCATCCAGTTAAAATATTTTGTACTATATTTTTCTATTTATATCATTTTTTCATACGCCGACAGAAAATAAATTTCTTTAGCGGTTATTTTGTAAGTACCTATCATCTAGTTGCTAAAGGTAGCCATACAAGTGAGGGTTTCTATGACGGATTTAACCTTGCATGCATAAACGACAAGCAAACCCGTGTACATACGTTTATATTTTTTGCCGGACGGTTACGTTTATAACAGAGCGTGTGTGGCGTCGGGCGAGCTTGCACAGTTCTCAGTTTTCTACTGAAATCTGTTGGTATATATCTCAATTCATTTGTAAAATTTACGTGAGAGAACTGCTTTCTTTTCTATAATCAGTTTTGACACTATTCAATACGATCTCCATCTTCTTTTTCTGTCGTCACGTAGCACTAACTGTCTTAACTAAGACGTAATGGCAAAACTGTGCATGCGGTCTGCATGCACAGTTTTGCTATTATTTTGTATTATTTTGTTTTGCTAACGTATATGTTTAATATGAAACTCAGTTATACCTGTCGGTTATTCATGCAAAGTTAAACTGTCTTGTAAACCCTAACGCGTATGGCTCCAACAACGAAACAAGTGGCGCTGGCGATACGTGTCGTGCTTCATAGTCAAGTCTTTTTCTTGGAGTCAAATGTGTGAGGGATCATCCATTTGACTCCACAGCCAGTATTTGTAATGTAAGCGCACAAAAATATGTTTTTACGACAGCAACAAATCTTTCAAATTCCATGCATTTCTTAAGCATAATATGCATGTGTTACATGTTAACCTCACTCTTGAATCTCTCTGTATATTGATGAAAACCGCATTAAGATTCGTTAAATAGTTTGAAAGATCTAAGGGAACAGACAACGGAAGCGGAATAAGATATATAAAATGTCTGCTTCCCGTAATATTTTTGTTTATTTAAAATAACGTTCTTGATCACGTCATATTTAAGGATATAAATCCAACCAAGAAGATAATAATGCGTGTATTTCTACATTAGTTTACAAAAGATTTTTATCATTTTACAGCTCGATTATAAATTCTCCAAATCGATCAATTAAAAAACCACAGTGTCCGTAATCGGTCCAACCGCGGCTGACGACGTGTTTGGTTTAAATACGGCCTAAAAGGAATCAAATGAGCGGAATAACTGATGTAAAGTAACAACCCTGACTCATCATCATTCACAACAATTGTAAACAACGCATATTAAGATCAATTCCACCTGCTGTTCTTATGGTGATGTGGATGTTGATGACGATGATCACTTAACATTAGTCAACCTTTTGCTCCTTATCCTATAAAAAGAGCTACGAAGCAAGCCCTTTTGTGATATTTGGAAGCCAATAAATAAGAAAAAGGAAATTAGGGTGGAATAGGAAGGCCCCGTGCCATAGCAGTCATTAGACAAAATGCAGAGATAGATGCAGCCGTAGGGTTGCCAGCTACCATTTCGAAAAACTAGGATCTGCAGTTAAATATCCGTTTTAAGAACGTTTAAAAATAGGTTAAATGAAATTCCACTATAATTATATTTTAGCTCTAGTTTGTAACCAACGCCATAGTTTATCACAAACGCTTTAATTTACAACAAACATTTTAGTTTGTAACAAAAGTGAATCCATGACCATTATGACACTTTAAAAACCCAGGTCGCTGCTTAAAAACTATCCAAGACTTCCCAGGAAATTACAAAAATCAGGAGATGACCTTAGAAAACAGGATGGTTGGCAACCCTATACCGCAATCTATTAGGGTAGCTGTATAAATATCCGTACCGATTTTTTATATTCTACCTGATGCTTCCCCCACATCCCGATGACTGACATGACAATCGGAAGATACAGCGTGACGTCACCGTTTTAAATATAGCAAATATCGTGCAGTGATCGTGCAATGGTCTGGGTTTAGTATCGCTCGGTTCACTATCAACCGTCTATCGGGAGGAACAAACATCTTTATCAAAACGGAGATAAACTCGTGAAATGTCTTTGTACGATGATAATGTGAGAGTTGTAAACACTTAACTGTTGCAAAATATTTAGACATATATATGTCTCCATCTATATTATTGTTTCATGACTAAATTTATCAACATATAGGTATAAAAGCAGAGCCTGTCTGATTTGCAGTAACGTAAAACCGAAATTACTGGACAAAGGTTTTACGGAAGTTTTTTTTTTTCTTTCTTCAAACATTGTGTGGATAAAATGCCTACTAATATTATAAATGCGAAATTAACTCTGTTTGTTTAAATTAAATTTGGTACAAACATAGTTTAGAGCCATTGGAAGGACATAGGCTACATTTTAATGCGAAAAAAAGGTTGGCCTAAAAAAATAAAACATGCATGCAAAGTCACTATTCCACGCGGATGAAGTCGCGGGCACAGTTATAAAATGTAGACAATATAAATCGTTAAAAGAGCGCCAGGCATCAATTAGTGTTCAAATCAACAGTTGCCAACTCTGCGATATTAACTGTTAACATAGTAGTTTACCAGTCAGGAATTGGACCCCTGATTATTTAAAAAAAATGTTAGGAATTTTCAAAACCGATATGTTTCTGTAAACCTGACAATGTGTGTCAAAAAGTTCATGACGAGCAGTTGAGTCATTAAGTCGTGAAAACATAGGAAACAAACAAACATACATTCACATTCATAGTATTAGTTAAAATAAAAATATAAGTTACATATACAATTATTATAATTAATATTACATAACACAATAAATGATTAATCATGTACATATATCAAACAATACATAGCCGTGAGAATATTTCTAATTGTAATATTTAATTTGTCTGATACTAATAATTGTCTTGTTTATGTAGTTGCCTATTAACTTTCCTGATACATTTTTGTTCATTTAACAGGATAATAATTTAAAACATGAATGTCTACGCCCGACCTACTGCATAATGACAGGTGCGGGGAACGCGGGGAGCGCGGGGAGCGCGGGGAGCGCGGGGAGCGCGGGGAGCGCGGGGAGCGCGGGGAGCGCGGGGAGCGCGGGGAGCGCGCGGAGCG
>JWHW01014186.1:15504-27011 GCA_000931545.1 Papilio glaucus
ACGAAACGCAGAATACTTCTACTTCACGTCGATCTTCTATGAGGTCGCGGTTTATCACCGGTCAATCCGGCTCATTCGTGCTACAGATGTTGTCGTTGCGAGTCGTTGCTATTAATCGTCCAGCTTTGGACCTCTGTTGATTTGAGTTATCAATAACGCTTAAATCTGTGTGAATAGAAAATATCTCTTTTCGCCGTAGCTTAAATTTATAAAAAAAGTGTTATATTTTGAATATCTGAGAAGCACACTACATACAACTCAAGCAATCATTAAATATCTTGAATCACAGGATTAGAACATGGTAAAAGACAGAATGTGTGGCTTTATAATGGCCGTTCGGGCTAGAATTGAAAATGTAGTTCTTCGATAGTTTCAATAATAAATCAAGAAGGAAGACGAGGCGACTTTATGTAACAAAAGTGTCGCAGTATTGTTATGGGACATAATACACAAAGTTATATTAACACGATTGGTGACACCGAAAAATGGCGATATTGAAAATACCCGTTATTGAAGAGGGCACTCGTAACACGCCCAAAGACAATCTGTAATCTTCGTCTACCTTTGTAGATTACAGGCGTAATGTTTATATGAGAATACATGTTGGTTGTTAAATATATAAACATACAAACACACATGATAATCGTAATAAAACTCAAAGAGGTGCTCTATTTGTCTATGATAAATGGGTCCTATTTGTCTTTGTAATCTGTTCAAGGTAAACATACAAAGTTTAATTTTTTCTAAATTTATCTACGTAAGTAGTATATTTTAGGAGATCACTAGATACCTCATGTAGAAAAAGAATAGTAACGTCACTATCCTTGTTCACGATTTGAATTTAGCTGCATAATGATAACAACGTTGTATGCCAATATTAAATGTCAATAACCATACTTTTTTACAGTCTCGTATCCTTTACTTTATAACAACTGCCCGCCACTGAAGCAATTAGCATAAAAACTGATAGGAAAAAAAGGAAGACCGTCTAGATAATTAAACGTTAATGACGCGTACAGTGATTTTTAATTAATGAAACATTGTTCTAAAGTAGTATAGTAAACTTATAAATTATTAAATGTTTTGTTATTCTCAAATTAGCGTCAAGTGGCTCAGCTTACAGCTGTTGTAGTTCACGGTGACCTGGGTGAGCTTTGCTCAACTTTGTTTTGTGAAATAGTTTTCTATATAGCGTATTTTTACAACATTTTAAAATACCAGTAGGTTATCATCTATGATAAATAGATCTATATAATGCAAGTACAACCAAAATTTACAGGATAGCGCTATGTAAGATAAAACTCTAAGAATTATTTTGTGAAAAATTTAGTTTATTTAGGTAACCCAGTACGCCCCCCGACCGGGTTCCCGCTTTGTCGTGGCGGTGGGGCTCAGTAGCCGTGGGTGGGGTCCCACGATGAAGCCAAGAGGAACCGACGGCCGGTCCGTGAGGCAGGACAGGCCATAAGGGCCGCTCGGGGTGGGCTACTGGGCAGCTCGCCCCTCAAGCGAGCCGGTGGCTGCGAGGACCTGTCCCCGCGGGTGAGTCGCGGAGGGAGAGGAGTATTGGAGTGAGCGAGGGGAGGGATTAGCCCACCCTTGCAGCCGCATTCCACGTAATCCCGGCGGCAACGCTGTTACTGCGGGCCTCTGTCTTTTTCAACACGGGGGCCGTGAGGAGTGATCCTCTATAAAAAACTCAAGGCGGCGCCAGCGGGGTAGGGCAGGGAGTCCCGAACCTGCATTGCACGGTGTCGCCTCCGAGGTGCGCCCCAGACCATCTTGGGGCGCGGCGCCTTTTTAAGGGCGTAGCGCGGGGTCCCATCCCGTGGCGGCCAGTGGGCGTCGCGGTGTCACGTGCTAGTCACGCTCCCGTGGCGCCCACACCATGGCTATGGGGGAACGCGTGGTTTTTAGTGGGTACGCCCCTCGTGGAGTAAGCCCCATAGACCCCCTGTTGCCCTGAACAGTGGACATGCATATGGCGCATTTTCCAAACGTAAAAAAAGGTAACCCAGTACGCAGAATATATGATATGAGTTGAAGGATTAATTCCCCCAACTCATGTACTCTTCGTCTACCATTGTGTGTAAACAAAATCTGGACTCATTGGAATAGGTAACTGGATCAATCCATCTGTCTGACATCATCTGTCCATTCGATGTGCTCTCGAGCAAAACGTTGCCAAACAACTTGATCTTCTCTGAGAAATGTGAGGCCATTTTCTGGCCTATAAGGCTTTATGACAGCTTCACAAAGTTGCAGAATCGCGCCAGAGCTCATTTATCATTGTTGTAATGATCGTTTTAAGTGTTTCGGATATAAACAGCTGTACTACGTCGAATTCTTCTATAATAGTAATCATCGGTGTACATTCTTCAGATGATAGCGACATGATGCTGTCCTGATGGGCGTGGGCAATTCAAGAAATTGTTTATAATGATATGTTGGATTAAAACAAAAGCAAAAAAAAACTTGTTCTAATTTAGCATGTTGTTATTTTTCAGCTGTATCTTGTACAAACATTTTTTGTGATTATTATAAAATAAGCACGAGCTGGCCCGGCAAACTTCGCTCCGCCCTATAATTAATAGATGGTTCAGTATTTTGGCGATAAGGGCTTACTCGTCGTTACATATTGGACAATTCACACAATCTTTATATATATATTTCTTGTGTTCGTGTGTATGTCACTGAACTCCTCCTAGACGGCTGGACCGATTTTGATGATTTTTTTTTTGTGTGAAAAACAAAGGAGTGCATGCGAAGCCGCGGGCAACTAGTATCTTTATAAATTATATGTTATTGTGAAAGCTATAATATTGTAAAGTTTCATTAAAATCCATTCATAGTTTTTTTGGGTAAGAAAATAACAAACATCCATACATCCTTACATCCAGACATCCATACAAACTTTCGCATTTATAATATTAGTAGGATTACTAACCAAGTTATAACATACCATTTATACGAGCGATCTATTTAAACAACTTTGGAAGATATCGCGATTTTTTTACGTGACCAGCTTTCTTGGGCCAGAATATTTGTACAACGAAGATGTTGCTTATACAATATTATTTTAATTGTTGTTGCGTACAATTCGCATAAAAAGTGGGCAGTTTGAGCCGGCTTGCCGCGAGGATATGCAAATATTGTGGCGGTGCGAACACCTGTGGTGTCCTCGTATTAAATAACTAGCTGTGCCCCGCGGTTTCACCCGCCTTGCAATTTAACTTAAACGAAATGATATTACTTTCTTAATACTACCGTAACCTCATCATCATCTCCTGCCCGACCCCACATACGAGGGAAAACCTCGTATGTGGGGTCGACACAGTATGGCTGTAGCACAGTTAAATTAATACAACTTTTTTATTTATTAACCGATTAAGATTATTATTCATTTTTGACTCCAAAATTAAATATGATTAAGAATTGATTCTTATGTTTAATTGCGTAAAATTATTTTATACTTTTAAGTGCATTTATTGCTTTTGAATATAGTTTTTTTGGAGTCGGTTTTGTTTTTGTTTAAAAGTTTTTTATCTCGATTTTTAGTGAATCTAATTTATATGGGAATTTTGAAATCACTTACGCGAGTTTTTACTTACTTTGTAGTTTAAACTTTTGATTTCTTCTAAACTATTGGTCTGAATGATATAGTTCAAAGAATAATTATAATCCACATTAAATTCTTTTGATAACTAAGACATTTAAATGGATAAGGATTCATACCGAACACGAATAATCGCGTAGTAAGTATCGAGTGCGTTTTAATTAATGTTTCCTAAGATAAAAATGTTGTGAGACAACTATAGAAGATAGATATATGTCATCGCGGACTTTTATTTAGCTTATATAAAGAGCTACAATGATTCCATACATCATTTTAATGTAACTCCTATAGTTTAGCCTACGTAAGCCAAGAATGTAAAATTCAATGTTGTCATATTACGCATTATTAAGAATAACTTACAAACTACCGGTCGGATCTTGACTAAAAAAAATAGGACCAATCGACAATCATTAGCTCTCGAACAAAAAAGAATCATCGAAATCGATTCACCAGGAGCGGTGTTCTGAGGTAACAAACATAAAAAAAACATACACACGAATTGATAACCTCGTTTTTGAAGTCGGTTAAAAGCAAACACTAAATGTTAAATAAAGCTTACCAAAATACATTAGTGAAAACTGCATCCAAATCGGTTAAGCCGTTTCCGAGATTAGCGGTAACAAAACCGCACAGACAAACACACAAAAATTCTTATAATTATTGTTTTGGGTTTTATTGCGTTTATAAAGGCCCCCAAGAATAGTTTTTCTCAAATATCTTCCATGTACGTAACATAGCGATCAGTTACATTTTTATTATAGGTATAGATAACCAGGTCCACGACTGGTTGCAGATGTATTACATATTTAAAGTGAGAATTTGAATTTTATTACTTAGAGACAAGGGCTTATTTTCGTTGATTATTTATTTATTTTTCCTAGGTAATTTAATAAGAACTTAAGAATTAAATTAAAAACTACGGAGCTGTTTTCTTACACAATTATTATTAAATATATTATTGAAATTAAAATTACAGTGAATTTCGATCATAAGGACGAAAAAGTACCACTACAATTCGGTCGTTTTAGCCGTAAGTGGTTACATATACCCATAGGTAAAACTAAAGAAAGGACTTAAATGTAGCTGATTTTTAAATTCTGCTTACCATTCATAATCATGTAATTTAACAGTGGTAGAGCCCGCAACAACAACATCTGTTGCACGAATGGGCCGGCTCGACCGGTGAAATTCCACGACCTCACAGAAAACAGGCGTGAAGTAGAAGTATTCTGCGTTTCGTCTGATGAGTGAGGTGCCGGAGGCCTAATTACAGTCCTCTTCCCTTTCCCACCATTTCCTCATAAGGATAGGATGGGAACGGGAAGAAGACTGGACGGGGAGAGGGTTAACGAGGAAAAGGAAATATCCTTTTTCCTGTCTGTCCCCCTCCTGCGTCCATTAAAGGTAGGCAACGCATCAGCAACACATTTACTTGTTGCGGATGTCTATGGGTAGCGCTCACATAACATCAGGTGATCTGCTTGCTCGTTTGCCGCCGTCTACCATAAAAAAAATACTTTCTCATCGTTATTATGTCTTTGTTAATTGATTTGAAAATATGTATTGATATTTCCCATACAGGTTGTAGCCTAATATTCTCAATACACAATATACCGTACACACTATATACGACTACTTATAACAATCACAAGGCTGGTCCTCAAGAGGTATTGTCACGACCGTTGACAAAAGTAAAAACTGAGTCTCCTTCCTTTGACAAGTGGTTATAAAGACTCTTACTGTCTAAAGTCAGCTTCGCAACCTTATGTTTTTGCGCCGTACTCATGCATTACCGGCAAACCGGAAATGTGAGCGACAACAGCATTCAAATTATAACTTCATATTTATAAATGCACTTACGAGCAATGTAACGTATTTACCAATCATTTAAAAAATACGTATGAGTTCAAAATAACAATTACAACGTCGCTTTATCATGTCATTAATCTGTCCCCAAAACTTTTCATAAATATATGGATAACTAAAAGAGCAATAAGGCGTTCTATCAAAAGTAACCCTATTTTGTTACCTTGTATTGACAAAGCTAATTAGAATGTATAAATTGAACGCTAAATTATATGATAGTCGACTTATGGCTGACTGAATCAGTTTTGAGTAGAATAATCATTTTACGAAAGACAAATTAATAGTTTTTATAGTTATACATACTTGTTTGACAGTATAACAAAGGTTGTATTACGAAGTATTAAAAAGGTGTACATAAAACAGTGGTTAGCTCGTCTGAAGTCCACGCGACAAGCTAGAAGTATTTTATAAGCTGCTACATACTTCCGGAACGTACTACAAAAATTATATGCATAAAATTAATGATCGATGAAAATAATAATCGGAATGGTTCCTCTTAAATAAATGGTCGTAACTGCCAAAAGTTTCCTGAAGGAAATTTGAATGAAATCCTTCGTAGTGATTGTGAGATACGGAACCCCTCTCTGCACGCAGTTCGACACGCGCTTGTCCCGTTTTTTCAACTACATCATATCAATGTTTATATACACAGTAATAATATAATGCAAACGATATTATTAACAACAAAAACTGATACTTGATTATAATGGCTTGGAAGATACCATTACATCGTTTATTTTTATGCAAACATTTTATTAAAGACTTTTCGGAGATACAAATATCACACAATTTATGAATATTAGAGTAATAAGACAATTTCAATTTATGTTTTTTAAACGATTCTCTCGTTACTTATTTTTGCACTTGTTAAAAATGGTTCGTAAGAACTAATCGAGATCGATAATACCCGAAGTCGCTATAACCGAATTATATCTCTGAAAGTAGTATACTTTATTACAAATCAAAGTATATTTCAGAAGAGAAAGAGAAAGATGAAAGCTTATTTTTAATTTTGTTTAAAATAAATTATAAAACTTCTCAATTCAGAAAACAAGGGGCTCTCATAAACTTTACCAAGGATGTTGGCACTGACAGGCGACAATTTCAGTTTATAGCCGTTAACGGTATAAACGTTTACGTGCAATATTTACAGCTCATTTCCTAGTGTCGCTTTAAAAGAAAGGCTAAATAGCCTTCTAATTAAAAAACACCCAATAACATTTAATACTTTTTATATTCTATTCTCCTCTCCCCTATCTAATATAAATTCTGTAAAGCGGTACCGAGGGTTTCCACTGGCGTAAAATCGTGTCGCGACACAAGCTCTCTCTCTATCCTTCAAGTAAACATTTCCGTTAACACTCCTTGTAACCTATCTGCGAGCACAAAGTGTACATAGAGTAGTATAACTGATGAAATTAAACTGTGTAATTGCTGGAGGTTTACTTTCCACTATGCATCCGCTTGTTCCAGTAATATCACAGTCATTTCACATTCACTGTTTTTGGATAGCTCGACCGACCATGAAGCAACCTTCTTATTATCTACAAACCTCCTTTTTTTTCTAAAGTATGGCTAGCAACGCACCTGTAATTTTTCTAATTAAGAGTAATGTCCGATTCAATATAAAAATACATCGTTACATTTTCCGTTCCATAAAACCTTACAATTTTTACTTATCCAATTCGCACAGTCCCAAAAGAAGTTTCCCTGTAAAAATTTCAAAATACAAAAACACTATAGGTAATTTTAGTAATAAATACGAAATAGGTAATTTCAGAAATCCTTAATCGCGTAGTGTCGGGTAAGAAGTGACTGCGCGGAAACGGCACCACATAGGTAGATGACGACGATTGAAAAGGGTCGTTAAAACGTATTTAATAATAAAGACAACCGGAAACCAGCCAGAATAAAGAGAAGAGGACTATTCGAAAGCCTTCGGCACCTGACTCATCAGACGAAATGCGTAAGTTTAAAATACTCCTACTTCACGCCTGTCTTTTGTGAGGTCGTGCTATTTCAACGGTCGAGCCGGCCCAATCGTGCAACAGATGTTGTCGCGGCCTCTACCACTGTTAACTGTAAATAGTTAACAGTGGTAGAGCTCGACAGCAACGATTGTTTGTTTATTCCCTTATAGAATACCCGACATGATATAAACATTATGTTAAATTTGAATTTAAAGTTTTACTCAAAATTCGCAGCTAATACTCGTATATATAATTGTTTTCTTTTTAACTTCTTTATGAAGTCACTAGTATTTAAGAACATTGTTTATTAACAAACTGGACACCATAGTCTGAAATAAAGTCTTTGTTATTATTATTATTATAAAATTATTCTCATTCTATTTAAATACTTACCTTATAAGTTACATAAACCGTCCATAGTTTGTTCTTACACTTATTATTATATTACTTAATGCACATAATTTAATTTCTTACGCATTTTATAACACGTGAAATATTTAATTGAAT
This sequence comes from Papilio glaucus, assembly GCA_000931545.1. Classification (NCBI taxonomy): domain Eukaryota; kingdom Metazoa; phylum Arthropoda; class Insecta; order Lepidoptera; family Papilionidae; genus Papilio; species Papilio glaucus. Next base: position 23,464 of record JWHW01014186.1, read on the forward strand.
CCAAAACCTTTTATTTTTACTTGTATTTCGGTACGACTAACTTCGTAGCTCGTAGGTGCAGCTACGACACGCGTATCATCCGGCGAGCAAGCGGAGCGCGACTGATCGTATACTTTAACCGCGTTCTTCCTGCATACACATCTAACTACAGCTAGCATCTATGTAAACACGAGGTACTCTGTAGTGGCTGTTTATCACGCGATCTTTGATACTATTGCGATAATGCCAACAAAAGAACACTGAAAATAGACTTTAAAATTACCTTTGACACTTAGAGAATTGTAATTTGAATGTACAAAACATTCCAATTTTTTTCTACCTTTTCCTTTTTAAACGCTTATACGAGCAAAACAAAAAAAATATGCAGGAAGGCAGTGCAAATAAAAATAGCGACCTTATTCAAGTTCTTATAAAACCTGTTTGCATTACACTACTTTGTTCTGATTTAAACTATGTAAATAATGTTGTACATGTTTTACTTTATACCTTGCTACAATGAACCGTCAGGAGGTTCTTTCCTTCTCCCTCCAAATGGGGTCTAAACCCCCCAAATCACAATCCTGGATCCACCACTGCACTGTATATCAAGAATTATGGTCCCTAAAATCATTAAGGTGCGTGCGTACAATTTGGTAAATACTTTTTATCCCTTACTTCTTAAAAATATTACAGTTAAATTTATGATATAGTTAATATCATAAAAAACCCGATACGATACTTTCGTGTTTTTGTCTTGATGAAACTTGTCTTTAACGAAGTCTGAGGGGACAAAGCTTGTTGTTGCCCAGTTTTTAAAATATCAGAACACGAAGACTTGGCAGACATCCAACCTATTAATATTGAGTCGACATTGAAGCTGTATCAAAAGAGTGCAAATGCTCAAGACGCTAACATGTGTCTTAATGTTTGTTTTTTTTATTAATGTATATGTTACGGTAAATTTGCTCAATATGAAAATTATTAATAATTTTCGAACAATATTAATAATTACCGCATGATTTAATTTATATATATCTGGCCATAAATACTGTTACAGTTAAAATAAACAAAATTTTACATTTGAATTTGGAAACTGTCATTTTAATATTATTATTCATTGTGTTTTCTCATTATGGCGTCATTACATTGTACAATATTTTGCGATATTAAAATGGAGTGGTGTGATAAAGAGAACCGAATTGCTGTGATTGCATTACACAAAGTAGGTATGGAGTCAAATGCAATTTTTAAAACTTTCCATACGCTTGGTATTAGTAAAATGTTTGTGAACCGGGATATTAATAGGTACAATGGGACCTCCTCTGTTTGTGACAGAAAAAGATCTGGCCGTCCAAGTAATGTTCGTAGTAAAAAGGTGGTCAAAGCAGTAAGAGAAAAAAATCGAAGAAATCCTGTCCGAAAGCAAAAGATTTTATCTCGGGAAATGAACATAGCGCCCAGAACCATGTCGCGTATTTTAAAAGATGACTTAGGACTTGCAGCCTATAAGAGACGTACTGGTCATTTCTTAACTGATAATGTGAAAAAGAATGGGGTGGTAAAATCGAAACAACTACTGAAGCGGTACGCAAAGGGAGCTCACAGAAAAATTTTGTTTACGGATGAGATTTTTTTTACAATTTAGCAATATTTTAACAAACAAAATGACCGTATTTATGGTCAAAGCTGTAAGGAAGCTTCCCAATTAGTCGACAGAGTGCAACGTAGGCACTATTCGACTTCAATGATTGTTTGGAGCGGCATTAGCTATGAAGGAGTGACTGAGCCATACTTTTGTAAAAAAGGTATCAAAACATAAGTGTAACAACAATTCTATTAAGATACCATTCTTGAGAAGGTAGTGAAGCCCCGTAACAACACCATGTTTAATAACCAAGAATGCTCCTTCCAGCAAGACTCGGCGTCGGGTTATAAAACTCGGTCTACGCAGACTTGGTTGGAAACGAACGTTTCGGACTTTACCCGAGCTGAAGACTGGCCATCGTCTAGTCCCGATATTAATCCGCTGGATTATGATTTATGGTTAGTTTTAGAGAGTACGGCTTGATAAATCCGTACGGTTGGCAGTGAAGAATTTTCCCATGGAAAGAGTGCGTGCTTCTATTGATAACTGGCCTCAACGTTTAAAGGACTGTATTGCAGCCATTGTAGACCACTTCGAATAAGCTTTTTATATTTTAAATTGTATTATATTAATGTATTAAACCAACACACTCTAAAAGTAATAAATGTTAATTGCAACAGAAAATTTTATGGGTAGGTAGTTAGGGGCTAGGTATATATATACATACCTAGTCTTATTTATTCATTTTTGAACTATTATCGCACCTCTTCACACGCAGTTCTTATTATTTCTACGATAATTTACAGTGTTCATAGTGAGTTTACATGCCGCTACCGAAAAAAATAAATTTCTGAGAAAATATGATGGAACAATGTTGACAGCTCCAGTAAAGAAATGTTAGCTATGTCATAACAAACAATTTACCGAAGGCAGAGGGACTACATCTAATATCCAACAGATGGAATACAGAAACAAACTAAATGGTTATTTCTCACTTTAGGAAAATTTCTATTGATTTCTTAAAGATATTTATATAATTTTTACGTATATATTTGATTACCAAAGTTTTCTTAGGAGAATATTTTTTATGTATATTTTAAAATAACTTTTTTACAATCAGTTTTACAGACTATATATACCTTGTAAGTTTTATTGATAACTTGAATATTACAATACTTAATGGCTTAACCCTAACACTTTTACGGATTAATAAGCTCAGTAAAAAAAACTTTTAAACAAAAACAAAACCGACTTCAATAAAACTATATTCAAAAATAACAATTGCACTTAAAAGTATAAAATAATTTTACGATATTAAACATAAGAATCAATTCTTAATCATATTTATTTTTGGAGTAGGTGTCAGCTGTGTTTGGTAGCGATCGGATCAACATATTTAGTGGTACCCAGGCGAAGCCGGGTCGGGTCACTAGTATAGTATAAAGTTCATTTGTAAAATGTTTTCTTAAGGCATCCTCGTATAGAAAATACCAATTCCTTAGCTGACGCTGACACCGACTCCAAAAATAAATATGATTAAGAATTGATTCTTATGTTTAATTGCGTAAAATTATTTTATACTTTTAAGTGCAATTGTTGTTTTTGAATATAGTTTTTTTGAAGTCGGTTTTGTTTTTGTTTAAAAGTTTTTTTTTTCTCGATATTTAGTGAATCTAATTTATATGGGAATTTTGAAATCACTTGCGCGAGTTTTTACTTAATTTGTAGTTTAAACTTTTGATATCTTTTAAACTATTGGTCAGAATGATATAGTTCAATAAACAATTATAATCTACATTAAATTCTCCTGATAACTAAGACGTTTTAATGTATAAGAATTCATACCGAACAGGTATAATCGCGTAAGTATCGAGTGTATTTTAATTAATATTTCCTAAGATAAAAATGGTTATTGTGAGAAAACTATAGAAGATAGTGTAGCGTAGTATAAAATGTGTGTTTGTAGGTAGATAAATAGTATATA
>JWHW01014207.1:3047-17948 GCA_000931545.1 Papilio glaucus
TATGGCCGTAGCACAGTTAAATTGATATAACTTTTTTATTTATAAACCGATTGAGATAAAACAAACACTAAATGTTAAGTGAAGCTTACCACATTAGTAAAAACCTCGTCCAAATCGGTTAAGCCGTTTCTGAGATTAGCGGTAACAAACGCCCAGACAAACAGACATACAGACAAAAAATCTAATAATCATTGTTTTGGGTTTTATTGCGTTTATGAAGGCCCCTAATAATAGTTTTTCTCAAATATCTTCCATGTACAGCGATTTATCATGTGTTTAGAAATGCTTGTAAATTTCATTATTCACAATAAATATATAATATAAGTATTTTCCGATTCCAGACTAGAATCTATCTCTGCGCCAAATTTCAACCAGATCCGTTCAACCGTTTTTGTGAAAGTGTAACAAACATCCATACATCTAGAAGATGTCTAAGTACTGTGATAAATAAATTTACGATAGAAAGGGGAAGAGAACTGACACCGGGCCTCCTAACATACTTCTACTTCACGCTTGTCTTCTGTGAGGTCGTGGTATTTCACCGGTCGAGTCGGCCCATTCGTGCAACAGTTGTTGTTGTTGCGGTCTCTACCACTGTTGATTTGATTGACTCTACTTTCGCGTAAATATAAGAAATCAGTATAATCGTAGAACAATTGCAATTCCCCGGTCGACACCGGATTCTACCAGTCACCTATTTTTCTCAACAACTTAAAAAGTTTTATTAATTAAAAACCTATTTTCTTTATGTCTTCCGTTTTTGATAATTCTTTTATTGAACCTCCTTGAACATCATCGAGGAGCTTTACAAATTTGTTTTTTTTTTGTTTCATTACCATTGTTCGTTTGTTTTTCTTTATATTTCGTATATTATACAACAAAGCAATGAATCCCATGCAACTTCAGAGACATAACGATGTTTGACGTCAGCGATACTAACTCATTGTTTTTGAATTAACGTTGTGAAAAGAGACTAAAACCCTTAAAACTGTTTTGTTTTTTTTTGCTAATTTTAATTAAATATGAATTGAAAATGAATGTGAATGATATGCTTATTAAATTTGTTTGATTGCGAAATAAAAACATTTTTTTTTGTTCAGTTGTAAAATTTATGTCTATGGTTTTTGTTTGAATTTGGGCAACAATATTATAAATAAGGAACAAAATATATATTTTTTAATTTATTGGTGTAGCGTATAGACTGTATAACCTGTTAGACTGTGGGATTAGAGAATTGCCAATAAGGAATACTAGGCTATTATGGTGTTTGTTAACTCTGGTCGCCTCAGAACAGATAAACGTAAAAGAAATCAGTACCGTTCGCGCAAATAACAGAAAGTCCATTCAAAACTAACTTTGATTAACTTCCAATTTAACTAAATACAAAAAGAACCTTCTATAACTAATTACCGAAATGTTTAATCTATGGTTAAAAACTGACTTTACTAGATCATCGGTGCATTTTGTGGCTTACCTACTCTACGTAGTCCTTACGCTCATCATCCATCTCATTACACCACGGTAAGGGATCAATAGTGATGTAAGTGGTATCCGGTGGCCTCGTGCAACTTTGACCAGATCATCTGTCCATCTCGTGGGAGGCCTACCTATGCTGCGTCGACCTGTACGTAGCTGCAATCCTAGGACCTTACGACCTCATTACATATTAATTATTGTTAATTGTATAAGTCATTGTAGTTTTTTCCAGTCCTATAAAAAATGCGTGAATGAATAAAGATCGTCAAATTTAATGTTTTTAACCTTCTAATGACGCTTCTCAAGTTTTAATGAGCCTGTTGTGCTGTAGATAATGTTTTTCGGAGGCTTTGTGATGGTGAATCATATTTTAATATTGTTATTTAGTTTTTACTACTTTGTGTCAAATCATAATTATTGTGTTGTATTCAATGTAGGTAATATATTCAGTAAAGAGAATACCTTTTTTATTTTATCCCGTGATTTCAATTCTAAAAAGTCTTAATCGTGTCTGTTACATGACGTCAATTCGTTTTTTGTAGTCCATTTAGAATTGGAAATTTTAGAAACTTGGTGAAAAATAAACACTAAATCCTATCTCTTTCTAAACTAGTTCGGTTAATTTGTCACGTGTGTGCGAGACATTCCCAAAAGAATCTCTTTTTAAAGAGTAAGATTTAAATCACGTTAGATCTTATTTTAAATTCTAATTTATCTTAAACTCGACAAAAACCACCTGTGTTCGATGTAGGACGACGCCATTACCTATTTCAAGTGAAAGTGGACACTTGGTCAGAGGGACCTATGGCAGGTGAACTACGGCAGTGGAGGAGTGGTGGCCTCGGAAGGCAACGAGATCAGTTGACAGACCACCAGCCAGGTTGGTCGATGGCGTCGTTAAGGTGCAGGACGGACGTGGATTCGATTTACACAAAACCGGAAAGAGGAGAGGCTTATGTCCAGCAAAGGAGTACAGGCTGATATGATGATGATGATGAAAATCTTATTTAAAAAATGTCTGTTTTGAAGCAAGGTAACGTAAGAAACTAATAAGTATGGTGTGATGTTTTTATTCTTTAACAAGGATATTATATTTTTTACATTGAATAAATATTTTTTTTACTGATCTTATCTTTTTAATCCTAACAATTTTAATTGCAGTTTCGAGTACAGAGCTCACGGTCACTAAAGGTTATTTAACATCATTTTGTCGTACAGTAGAGACGTTATACGGATTTTCAATTATCAAAACAAAAATTGACAATTACCAAATATTTTAATCCAAATTAAACTGAATTTATGTACCTAAATATGTACATATTTAATTTCATGATTAAGGTTGCATTACTTAAGCAAATTAAGAATACATACTTAAATGTATGCGTATGAACTACAGACTACGTCCTTTCGAAAAATATATGTATCTTTTTATTAATAAACATTGATTTTATTGCTTGGTTCAATAAAGACCATTATGTAAAACATAATGTGTCCGTCCGATTTTCGATTATCCGAATTCCTAACGACAACAATTAGTCCGGTTACTGTACGGTTATTACTGTGATTGCAACTACCCTCGGATTGAGTTAAAATAAATCATACGTCAATTTAATGTTTTTAACCTTCTAATGAGAGTTAAAATAAATCATACGTCTCCAAGCATATTCATCGTTCTTATTATAACGCCACTTGACCACATAATGACCATAATATCGGTTATATATAATCGTCATGATGCGGTCGAGTGCTAGAAGTATGTGGTAATGAATTATCCTCGGCAGGAATCAGTATTTTTCCACAAACAAATAAGTTATACGCTTACGCGATGCAATCAGTAAACTTAGTCCGTGTAAAAAATACGATTTAATTTTTTAACGTCAAATGGATTGGGCAAACGCCTCGGTCAAGGATTGTTACCATACATACAATCTATGCAGAACGTATTGTGATTCAAGCGTCGGTGTAAAAACAAACCTTCATTTAATATTCACATATTTAACTAACTGCCGGATTCGTCAACAATGCTTATTATAAGAAGATGGTGAGATCGTGGACTTTAACAGGTTTAAGTATTAAAATAGATATAATCCGTTTATGAATTTAACACATTTATAAATAATAATTTTTAACAATTAATTGAATTATTTGTATCTAGGATAATTTTTATTCAGTCATTATTTAAACAAATTGTTCAATTTAACATTATTAACGAACGCTTACTTGAAAATTAGATTAATAAAATCACTTCGCGTGTTTTAACCGGTATGAATGTATTCTATGGTGCATGGATGAATGTTTTCTGTGGTCTGACATTAACAACTTGCTCATAAACCGCCGATAAAATAAATAATTGGCATAAAAATTACGTTTAATTTGCAGAACTAAATGAAGTTAGATCTTCTTTAATTAACACGTGAGTGCCTTCGATAAGTTAACAGACTAATACTAAGGTCGAGATTAATAGACGTTACTAAGCCATGGCCATACAAAGCAAGCGCTTAGCGACGTTCTAAGCATAACATTCACATAAATAGACTTACTGCTTAGCATTGTCTTTCGAATAAAGACAATCTAATGCTTGGACAATACTTCGCTTAGCATTAGTAATGTTGATTTTTGAGGGCTTAGCACTTGCTAAGTATAAATTTGACGGCCCGGCTCGACAGTGTCTTGTTGTCAGTTATCAGATTGAATGCGTTCTAATTTATATTTTAATTTGGATAAAATACTATTCAATGATTATAATGAACATAAATATTTATGGCACTATTTTTTATATTTCAATTAATATAAAATTATGTTTGATACCAAAATTAGGCGAATTCAGTTATTTATGTGATAAAAATAATGATAATAAGTGATAGAAAAGTCTTAGCTCGTGCTTACGTTTTTTAGTTGGTAACGGGTACTTTGCTAAGCCACGCCAAAGACGTACTTTTAGAACTAATGTTTTTGACTTATTACAGCGACTATTAATCTCGACCTCGGAGTTATCTTTTAAAATCCATTGCACACTGTATGCATAGTTTTCTAATTGGATTAAATTTCGAAGCTTGGTGATTATAGAGAGAACAAATTCACATTAATTTACTTCTGAAATAAGTTTCCTTTTTATTTTATTAAGTTAAATAGAATTAATATGTCACACCGTAAAGAAATTGTGATGTTAAGACTGCGTACAGGAACATATACTATAAAAAATTCTGTCGTAATCTCGTACCAGCTTGTACCGGCTATAAATAATATCTTCTTGAACCATAATCGTCATATTTTAGACACTACACGAAACCTTAGTGATTTATACATCTAAACCTTCTTTAATGGATTACTTCCGCCGTGTTCAGACGACACGCGCTCGCTGCGAGCACAGCACGCGCTGCATCTTAGAGATTTATCAATGTGTCAGAAGACTCGAATTGTATGTAACAAATTTCGTACACATTTTAGTTTTCCAGGTTATCGCATTTAGACCGGGAGATATGGGTAGGGCTACTTTGTTTAATACATATATTGTGATTTTTCTATACCAACTGAGAAGGAAAACGTGATAGACCTGCAGTCGGTCTTGTCGAGTCTTTTTTTGTGTTTAGTATTAAATGATTAAGAAATCTTGTACTTTATATTATTAACTGACTAGTAAAACAATAGACTTGTCGTTGTAGACTTCGCCGCCTTCCTACTCACGATTGTTCATTGCAAAACAAAAGGCGTGCGACTTCACAGCAAACATAAATATTCAATGATCAAGCATAAAAACCAATATAATTGTAGTTACCACATTATTTGTCAGTTATTTTTTATTATTAATTACTCGCAAACATTATTTCATAAAGGTATCTAAGGTCAACTCTTTATCAAATGTTATCAAACGTGAGGGCTTGTATTCTTCGCTGTTAACAAAAGTTTATTATTTTAATATTGCTTTCAAAAAAAAATAAGCTAAATGGGAAAGATAAAGAAACAAGAAGATGCAAAAGTAGAACGTGGTGGATTCTTCTACTTGATTTTTAAAGTGAAAATTCCTTAAGCCGTATTATAAGATATTAGAAGAAAATTTTACAGGAAATTTACATATGATTACATATAATCATTGAAGGAAAGCGCTGTCGCCGGCAACTTGTTGCAATCTTTCTATATACTAAACGAAGGTATGCAACGAACAAAAGTTCATTGGTATTCGGTGACTACTAGCGCCACTAGATCGAACCGTTCGTAAACAACATAACCAGTCTAAATAAAAAGTTCCACAACAATATTTTGGAATTCCCCGTGACGTACGTAGACGCGGCTTAATTACATTGAAATAGCAAACTTAAACATGATCTAAAATCTAAGACCCGATTAGCGAGTTATGTTATGGAATATTCTTACACTTGTTTTTATCCCCCGGAGTAATATTCCATAGTGTGTTGGCGAATGAATACCGAATTTGTGTACGTTTAGTTACTTAAAGTGTCTTAGTTGGTATAAACCGTCTTCTAATATCTTTTCTGCGGTCTTACATGACATTTGCTTTTATCACCGCCTAGTTATCTAGTGGGTAGAGTTTTCTTAGTTTTACTCAGGGCCAAGGATACTCAAACTGTTCCTCCAACCTCCTCCAATGTTGTCTAGATTGTCCGTTTGCCTTAACACAAGTAATCCATACATGTTTCCAAGCAAATAACTGGGCCTGGAGACTTAAAATTTTGCACAGAAATTTATATTTAGGATAAGGTAAACTATTGAATGACAGTTATAATTTTTCCTTTCAACAAAATTACTTTAATTAGAATGATAATTGACAAACATTTTTCAGCTCAAAAAAATACCTATTACGAGATTTTTGAAAATTCATCCTCCTAAGGTCGAAAGTTGTCTATCGAAACACGTCACGATTGTTTATTTGGTTGTAGATAATTAGTGCTACCCGTGCGAAGCCGGGGAGGGTCGCTAGTGTTTCAATAATTTACAGCATAATGATAAAGATATGTAAATCGCAACACAATATACATACATAAAAACATACTAAAAGAAATGAGAGCTAAACAACTTTTAAGGATAGAAATACACAAGAAATATTTATATTTCTTGTGTATTTCTATCCTTAAAAGTCTTAAAAGGACAAACTGGGGCTACTTTATGCTAACAACAATGTCATTTTTTATAAAACGGCTTTACTCACGTTCGTGTTTTTTCTCGGTATTTTGTTCAAGAGTGAGTGGAATTAATTCGAATTATCGCACTCACCCTGAAGAAGGACTTCCGACAGGTCCGAAACTCGTCGGTACAAAATACCGAGAAAAAACGCGAATGTGAGTAAAGAAAGACGTTTTATAAAAAGTTTGTTCATCACGTCTTACGAAAGTCTTAATAATTTTAAGAACAATCTCTTTCATATATAAGTGTCAAGTTAAGTTAAAGAAAAGTTGGTTTAGAAACGTTGGCTTACGTTAGGATCATAACCTGTGACTGCCTCGCGAGGATTAGAATTTTTATCAGAGTATTTAAAATTTACTGGAAATTCCCGTTGCTTGTGACTAGTAATGAGTCATGACATGTTTAAGATGCAGCAAAATTATCATACCCGCCTCGCCAGCTGATTGCCCTTGTGTCTAATATGTACCTGTTTTGTTCAAATTATGATCACGCCTTACTCAGACAAATGTATTACTCATAGAGTTATCAAAAGCCCATTGACCGCCACAAAGATCGTTAACAAAGACCCATTGACCGCCACAAAGATCGGTAAGTTGCGGCAGTTATCCAGTGGACTCCCGAAACTTTGACCAGATCGTCGTTCCATCCTGTGGGAGGCCTACCTACGCTTTACGTCGACCTTTACGTGGCCTTCATTCCAGATCTTAAGGCTCCATCGGCCAGATCCATCTACTTCAGGCCTGACTTCTTCACCGGTAGAGCTAGTCCATTCGTAGAATAGATTTTGTTGTTGTCACTATTTCGCGAGTCCGTTTCTCCACAGGCAACTAGTGAGGGGTATAGAGCTTTTAAGTCTTACCCAAGACCGACCGCTAGTATGGAGTAGTGACCTATGTGCGCCCCCTCCTTCCTATGGGACACCGTCTTACTGAGTTGCGAGTTATTATGTAAGCATACAAACAATACGATTTAGTCAATACGTAGTAAGGATTTGATTATTACGTAGCAAACTACTACAAAATACGTAAGAAAAAAATCGATGCAAATATACTCCGGTAGCTCCAGTGCCTGATCTTAACGGATGTAAAAAAGTTAAATATTAAAGTGCTCACTTAAAAGTTGTAGGCGCTTCATTTAAAAGACAAATTGCAGTTTAAATTGCTAACTAATGAAAAAAAAATTAAAACCCTAATAAAAAAACTTTAAGTTGAAACTAGACAATAAGAGCAAGAGCAATTGATATTGGTAAAGAAAACTAAAGGTCCTAAAATTTTAATCTAGTAAATTTACTTCTTCGATCAGAATGTCAGGTGGGATGTGAATTATTTTTTAGAGAAAGGGTTAAAGAAGCGTTATCTGAAAACATCCCTCGATAACCAAAAGATACGAAGGTGAGTGTAGAAGAGTCAGATAAGTCTGACTCTTCTACACTCTCCTTGTATAAAATGAGGATGGACATCCGGAGAACTCAGAAGAGGCTATTAGAAGTAGTCATAAGGATCGTCGACACCTCTAAGGTTAACTTAATTAAACAAAAAAGTGATAATAAACTTTAAGATGTATGAGTTTCAATGAAATCAAACATAATTAATTCAACTAGTAGATACCCAAAAGTTGTGCGGAAGTTCTAAGGAACTTCAGCTGCGTACAACTCTTGAGTATGTCTCCTAAAATGTGATCGAACCTTAGTCCGTTTACTCCAGAATACTAAGACGGTCTGTAAGCGAACTATATAATTCCTCCCCTTCAAACACGATCCCACTATTGTTAACACTATGTCTAACCAATTAAAAAAAATTGACTAAATAATTTTAAATATAAAATTTAGATCTACTTTTAATGTTTTTGGCTGCCTATCTAGATAGATTAAGTATTGTTTTAATAATATCCGGCGTATTTCGAGATTCGAGTACTAGTTACTTAATGGATACTTACAACACGTGAGTTAGTTTCAAATAAAATACCTCTCGAAATTTTTCTTTTTGATAGGGATGATTCGTTGATGTAGTGTACTGGAAAAATAAGTTCTCTAGATACTTCCGTTTTTAACAACGCCATTGTCCGATCAGTTTTATCTGTTGATCGCTAGGATATGCAATTATTAACACGTCAATGGGCGACGCAACGCTCAGTAGTTGCAATCTTGTGAATGCAGTATAAATGTCCCCTGGCACTGGCTTGTTAGTCAGAGCCTTTTGGACAGTTCTAACGAAAGGATCACATTGAATGTAAGTACTCCATATACCAATTCATATAAGAATTTCTATGTTTTATTACGGAGCGTTAGTTAAACTCTTTCTCTATGTTATAGAGAAAGAGTTTAACTAACGCGTATACGTTAGTATAACATATATAATTATGTATAACATGTATAATTTTATATTTTATGATAAAAGTTGTTATAATATTTAGTTGCTTGATGCTTCCACATGTTTACATTTATGGTTAATGAAAAAAGTTTTTTTAAAGTTATGTTTAATTTAATTAAAATGTTCTTAAATGTCATTTTTGTATATCTTGAATTTCTAAAGTGATGTGTTGACTTAACTTCCTTTTCGGAGCCCTACTAGAGTTAAACTTTTAATGAATATGGGAATGTTCCTTAAAAGTTTAACCTTAGATGAATTTCGTGTTCCCAGAATCCTAAGTTAAATATTTGTGATCAGATTTCGATTCCGATTCAATCCGGTAGTATATATAAAAGCAGACACCACACATTAACAACAATTTTGAAAATGGTATCCTCACATGTGTCAAGTGCTCAAGTTCATTCATCGCCTAAATTGGCTACGATAGCCACATTCGAGCGTGCCATCAACGCTCCATAAATTAAGGTAGAAGCAGTCGCCGTAGCCGAAGTCGGCATGGATGACAATAATATAGATACAATAACGGCCCGAGCCGAGGTTCCCGAGGGAAGCCTCGAACTTACCTGCTCTTAAACGAGGTTAATTCTGAGTTCCCTCTGCACTCAGACCCGGTGAAACTGTAGATACCTCTTCTGGGTAAACAGTGATCAGTGAAAAAATATCTACAAATCAAACTAGATGGTGCTAATAGTGATTTAGCTCACGGTAACGTTCTGTTCATATCTGCGTACGCCTATGCCAACATATAAATAATCACTTTATAGATTAATGCATTTATATAAATTAATTAAATGAACATAGTTTAATATTCTCATATTATACACAAGTACGCATGTATAAAACACTTACTGATACATATTTGAAATTAAAATAGAATCAGCCTGCCTTTTAGCGCTTACCGTACCCTATTATATAGTATAAATAAATAAACGAAATCTAACCAATAATAACATACATTTTTCACTATCGGATAACTAGATGTACAAAGGACTTTCATCGTTGCGTTACAGACATTTAGTACAACACTTTAAGCGTTTCTTAGAACTGAAAATATTAAGAAAGCCGCTTAATTGATAAAAATAGCTACGAAGAAGTTTGCCTGGAGGTCACAGACATCGTAGGGCCGGTATAAGAACTAAAATCCATTAGTAAATACTTCCTACCATATTACAATGCGGCGATGTAACAATAAAACAATAGACAATAACTAATTAAAATGTCAACGCGCGAATACAGCTTATGCAAGGAAACTATTGTTTTGCAATCTTATTTTTTATTAATTATGACTAATAAGATATATAAAATAAACATGGTCATGTGTTATGTTATTCGCAAGTGTAGGGTACGATGCTGGGGATAAGCTATACTGATTGGTATGTTATCGAAAAACTGATAAAATTTTATTTAGCTTGAATTTATATTTACAAATAGTGTTTATCATCGGTTTCGCAAACCGAGTTGATGAACAAATTCAGGCGTGAAGCCGAATCCTAATATATGTATTATTTGTTGGATTCTCATTTAGGACCAATGACTGACACTTTGAATATACCTATTCTGCCGTTAAAAATATAGTATAAACATAAAAGCTTTTTGAACAGGAGTAGACTTCTTTCTTGTGTTTGAAGATGTTAATGTGGTATTTACACCAATAAACAACAATAAATATAGTTTAATAAAATAAATATCACGCAGGGTAAAATCAATTTATGATTTTTCTATTTATTACTCGTTTGCGTTATTCCTAATCTTACAATGAAATTATTGTCACCGATCCTTGATAAATGTGGAAATTTTTAATTTAATGGACATTTGGAAGTCAATAAATGGATAAATGAGCTAGAGGGTGTTTTACGCGGTCAAAGAGCGTGGCTTTCCATTGTACACACCACTTTCGAACACCCAGTTATCCGTTTATACAGATTAGAATAATAATAGAAACAGGTTAGAATATTAGGAAGCGCTATTCAATTTTGTTTATTTTACTTTCAGACCGAAAATGAAATTATTCATGGTGTGTGCGTTACTCTGTGTGGTGGCAGTCGCCTGGGGCAAGCCCGCCGCCTCCACTTACACCGATAAATGGGATTATATCAACGTTGATGAGATCCTCGAGTCTCAACGTCTACTCAAAGGGTACGTGGACTGTCTCATGGAACGAGGTCGCTGCACCGCTGACGGAAAGACCTTAAAGGAAACGATGCCCGATGCCTTAGAACACGAGTGCTCTAAATGTACCCAAAAACAAAAAGAAAGTTCCGATAAAGTTATCAAATTTTTGATCAACAAACGTCCAGAATTATGGAAAGAACTCGCCACTAAATACGATCCCGATAATGTCTACCAGCAAAGGTACAAGGACAAAATCGAGGCCGTTAAAGAACATTAATGCCTTAAAGAAATTGATACGAAGGTGAGGTAATAAAGTAGTCATACTATTTAAACTCGAAAAATTTAAAAAAATTGTACGGAAGTAATTTTTTGTAGATGTATATATTGATTGGAACACGAAATAAAGAATTGTTGTATTATTTGTCATTGTTTAATTTTTTTAAGCATAAAATGGTCGAAACTTGAAGTGAAACCTAAAACGGATTTTACCGTTAATAAATATAAAATTAATACCATCACTGATATTGGGTGCCATGGTACATTACCATTTAAGGTTTTTAACCTCATTTATGGTTTTTCGATTATATTTTTTTCTATTGTTGTGACGAGAAATATACGTTGTTTGTACGTAGTACATAGCACAAAGTACACGAAACGGAGATCGTTAATCTATACAGATAAATAAAATTGAAGTGTCTTTATGTAATATCAAAATTAAATTTCCATACCGTCGTTGTTTGGTGACATCACCTAGTACCAATGCCATAATGGCCAAAGTGGCTAAGGTTGCAGAAATAAGAGTCATATTGATGTTTACTAGGTTAATTTTCTAGGTTAACTAGGTCGCTGCACAATAAAATAATTGTAATAATACCAGATTTGACTGAAGGAACAACTATAAATATGAGAGGTAATTTTTAAATGATGATTTAGACATTTATCTATCTTGAAAATTTTGTTTCCCGCAGGGAAACAAAATTCGTTATTCGATTTTTAGGTTATGTAATGACCGAATGACGACGAAGGTTAAATAACATTTGATATAATAGTTGGCTGTTATTATTAAAAAACGATATAATTACTCTTATAATACAAAACGTAGCAGATATGTCATTAGCAGTTGGAAAGTGAAGACTTCAAACGTACATTTGGGACGTTTTTTCTTCAACTAATCTCAAGAATTTACATTTACTCATAAGTGACAAACTATATCTGTCCTCTTTTTCTTATTATTTTAATTACGCTATCGTCATTATATATGCGTATAACATATCTATAGTATAAAATATGATTGGCGTCCACCAAATATATCCGATTTACTCGTCAAGTCGAGAAGTATACGGTGTCACACGAAATTCTGTTCTTTTCGCTGCCAAAAATGTCACTCGATAATTACTATAGGAGTCGTATTGGATTGGGATTCTTAACATCATGTTTAAATTGACGTTGTAACCAATTAGCTAACAAATTATTATTCGCCATTTTTTCAAATTCCCCATAAATATCTAAATATTCATACATCATCATACAAAAATAAATTCCTATTACAAAGATATGTTTAATCTGTCTTGTTGTTTTATACTTTTTACTGTCATAATTGACACAAATTTGTCGTTTTCGTTGTCACTAATACGTTTAATTTTATATAACTTTATTAATATTAACATATAAAATGCCGGTGGACTGTCAAAGGTCAACATCGGGCGGGAAAGGAAATCTGGGCATGTTTTTCGAGCGAAGCCCAAATATTTGTGCTGCAGGCTTACCATCTGCACAGCCAGATAATCGAATCGGTAATGACTTGCAGCATTATCTACTGAAAGATGAGGTGGATGCACTTATTAGCGACGCTATTATGCCTCCGGAAACACCCAGACCCCTTCCACCTCTACGTCGTCCTATACCACCAGACATGCGTAACGCTGGGATATATGGACAAGTTGCAAGTATTATAAACCCACCCATTAAATCCAAATTTCAAACTCTAGTTGACGATTTTAAAGAAACTACTTATTCCTCCTACTGGAAAAAAGCACTTGGTAAGGTTCAAGATCCGGTACCTATGTTACCTGAAGGACTCGATGTGTATAATACGACATTTGGAAGAAAGTTACCTCATGCAGAAACATTGTACGATGTAGTGTTCCCAAAAGTACCTCTTGAAGACAAAACGCCAGAGGCAAAGCGTCCCGCTGCCCAAATAGATCGTAATTATTGCAAACCAGCATTTAATCCAGATTTAACCTATGGTCATAGAACTCATGTTGACAAACGTGGAGTATACGCCAAATGTTGCTTAACCGATGATAGGATCATTGTTGGAAATGGAAATCGAACAGTTTTAAATACAATACAGTCTAGATACCAAGACTCTAATAAGCCTAGACTTGGAAAAGTTTTAGCACCCAATAATAATATAAGCAATGTCCCAAACGGTTATTCATTTGGAATTTTAAGCAAACCTGATAATATTCAAGAGTGTCTAAGCTTCTGTGAAATTAATCCGGAACGCGATTTCTACAGGAAATGCTTGGCTCATCTCAATACTGTTCGTAAATGTTTGTCTACTAGATTTTTACCTAGATTTTTTAATGAGTTTTATTTAAGACTCAAATATTATGATACTAGTAAATCTGGTTGGTTATCTCGAGACATTGTGTATAATTTTTGTGCTTCAAAACTTATAAGGTTTGATCCGTCTTTGATAGAACCATTGTTATCGAAGTGGGAAGCATTCGACGGCTTAAATATAGACTACAAGTTTTTTTCGCATATTATTAATTACAGGGAACCCATTGAATATATACCTTACATCTCCGATTTACCACCAGAATGCATTGATTTTCGTACTACCTACAGTGAAATGGTGAAACCTGGCAAAGAGCAGGATGAGTCCCGTATGGCGGGCGTGCCATCTGGGAGGTACTTTGACTTAGATTTCCCTATTACACCCAATTACTACTGCAGAGCGGACAGAACTTGTCTCCCACAAGAGTCAGATGTAATGTCATGTCTTTCCCCGAGCATTTTTACCTTACTGCACGTCAACCACCGTGACATGTATGCAAAACGTGAACCTGATATCGTCAAAGAAATATTTAAAGCTGCCGGAGAAAATTTCACTGATGAAAAATTTAACGAAATTTGGGAAGAAGCCAAAAAATATCATTCTCAAGGCTGGGTCTGTTATGAGACATTTAGGCAAGCGTTGCGAAAAATTTCTGAACAGGAAAATACTACAACTTAGATGAATTCCCCAACCGATCTTTGAAAAATGTATTTTTTAGTACGATAATATATTTTTTGATTGATGGAAATTCTATAATAATGTTAAAATACCAGATAGTCAGAACATCAAGTTTAATTTTATTTTTGAATTAAAGTTGAATTTCCTACAATTAATTCTTTGTTTTATTTATGTTCAAAATAGACGAAAATAACGAAGATTATATTATACATACATCTCCATCTGATTATCATCTGCAACAACAAGTTGTTGCAGGGGCTTAACGTAAAAGGAACGTTATCCCTTCCCATAATCTAGATATTATATAAAACTCTAGATTTCTAGGTATCTATTGACTCATCACAATATCTCTGGAACCATATGGCCTTGAGACTTGAAATTTGGAAGGAATATTCCTTTCGCCGAGTACAGGTCAGTTAAGATCGGTTTTTACGAAATTCCATGCACAATCCCGCTTCCGCAACCCCACGGTTAATTAATTATAAGGAGGAACGAAGTTTGCCAAGCCAGCTAGTATGTACATATAAGTATATATATGTCCGCTTCATTGTGATCTAC
>JWHW01014207.1:17980-28109 GCA_000931545.1 Papilio glaucus
CAAAAGTGAGTGGCAGTGTTGGTAGGGGACGTCCTAGAAGAACTTATATCGATCAGATTAGTGGCTTACTAAAAAAGGAGCACCCATAACCAACAAGCATGTATGCGTAGATGTATGAATGTAGAAGAAGCGAGAGAGGTGTGCCAAGATTGCGCCAAATGGAAATCCATGATCTCTGCCTACCCCTCTGGGTTACGGGCGTGAGCCCATATTTATTTTATTTATTAATATAGGTATAAGAGGTAAAAGGGAATACTGTACTGTTTTGGTTTGGCCATTATGTTATGTAGCCGTATATTTTAAATATATTGACTAACCAATTCAACGGTACCTGTTCACTATTAGTAACGTGTGTTACAGTTACTTGGACAGATTTTATATTCGAATGGAGCTACAACTTCAATTGTTTTTTGAGTTAATTTTTTTGTTGTAATATCTTCAGTGATTAATAAATTGATGTGTATTTTTTGCTGGCGAAATTATTGTACCATTTTTTTAAACGATGCTAGGAATTCGATCGCTTTGAATGGCGAGGATTACTGTACATTTTTAACAACTTTTTGTGGCTATTATTGGAAAATTACAGAGGTGATATGTAGATTCCACAAGATGGCGCCACATGCCACAGTATATAATATTAAAATTATAGTTTATCTGTTGTAAGCTATAATTAGCTATTCTTCGCAGAATGTATTTTAACAAGCTGTAACTGTAGGTGATCTCACAAGACATCTACTTCACCTAATTAGTATAAGTGGCGGACGATTAGTTGCAAGTCGTATATGGTGTATTAGGAAGACCATACATTTCCTAAATAAGGTTGTTTGTTGGCTGCAGCATATTATTTATAGTCATTTCTGTTATTCATTAAGGCATATGTTTCAAACATATACAATAGCTATATAAAGCGCTTTATCGCAGTAAATAAATATACACGCACGCCCTTAACTCAGAGGGGTAAGTAGAGATTATGGATTTCCATTTGGCGCGATCCTGGCACACCTCTCTAGCTTCTTCTACATCTATACATCTACGCGTACAATCGTCGGTCACGGATAATCCTTATATCGCTCTTCTTTAGTATGTTACTAATCTGATAGATATAAGTTCTCCTTGGACGTCCTCTGCCAACGCTGCCACTCAGTTTTGCAATATACATTTCTATCTATTTCTATCTCATTTTTATGGAAGTAATTTGTAGTTTTTTTTTTTTAAATTAAATAAAAGTACTAGACTTTATACATTATTTTTAAATGTATGAAAGATTTTGCTACTACAACAACAATATTAGCTATTTCTGATTTAACCTTATGTGCACAGTTATTTGGAAAATACAATTAAAATTAGTGTCTTCGGGTAGATTTAGGCTTTGGACAAACCTTCCCTTCTCCGCTCATCTTACTTTATTGTTCCTTTTTCTTTTTAAACATACTATTTCAGTGTTTGGACGTTTGACTAAAATAATAGAAATAAGTACGTATGTGTTATTAATGTATAAAACTGATTTAAATGTATTATATTTACATTATTCGACACACCTACTAACTACATATATCTACTTTCTGCCTCTGTATAATAGTAAATCTGTAGATTAATTTTTAATTGGAAGACAATGATTACGTTGTCGGCTTTCATAAATACTGAATGATGTGATCCCTCGACGGTCAGTTTAGAATTATAAGCTCACCGAGAAAATCTGGCGTAAGTGGGTGCTGGAAAATTGGGCTCACCGCTTGAGTATCCAAATAATTAGTAGGATAAAGTAAATACATTTATAATTGCAATATGTTATACATGTATATAAAATATTACAACTAAAATCTATATAATTAGATTTTAATAATATATGGTAACTTTATGGTTCTCTTTAAATTGCAATGTTACTAATAATCCTTGAGTGCGTTAAGGGAAATATAGGAACCCTAAACATAAAAGTATAAAACTCAATCATAATACTGATACCTTTAATTTTCTTAACTTCTGGAGTGCACGGGCCATTGTTCAGCAGACATTTGATGTATCCCGTTAACAAGCGATCGTTTTCCAGCAATTCTTGCAAGTTGAAGTTCTCCTCTATATCTTCGTATTTATCATCAGCCAACGCCAAAGCTAACACGCACAGGACTAATACGATCAACTTCATCTTGCCTCTCGGTTTAGTTCTATCTGATTAGATACAAAGATCATGACTCTTTTATAGATCCCAGCAAGTACAGTCGCGCCCATAAAATTAAAAATATATTATACTAATGCACTATGGTAAAGTTTTTTACTCCTTGCACACTCGGTAGTAAAACGTGGGAGCGGTGCAGAGAGCAATTCGGTCTCTCTCCCACTTATGTGTTATGGGCGGTATCGATAGTGTATAATTTGTTTCTTAATATTTGACTCAATAATATAGTGCAAAGAAAATATGAGTAAAAGTAATGTATAAATTAATAATAAGAATAATAAAATGAAAATTAAAAGAAATATGTAATCAAATATAATAATTAAATACAATATTTCAACTAGTCAATAGTTAATTCAGACTAGTTAATATTAAATGCTTATATATCTAAAATACAATTTAAAACTACACCAAAATTTAAATTAAAATTTTATATTGAAATCGTCGGAGTCATCACGCCTACAGGACGTCTCGTTTTATCGGTAACGGTGTTGCGCCCGCGCAACATGCTCATCGCTGTAGCCTTACTATGATTTATGACCAAGTGTGCAAGGATAAAAAAACTGTACCATAGCAATAAATACTTCAAAATAAATACACATACACAAAAGCAAAATAAATACATATCATAAATTTGCAAAGTAATACGCGTGCGACTGTACACGTTTATTATTACGCGCATTCTAAGAAGGATTTTCAAACAACAAAATAAACATGAGATAATTGTCCATAAATGTATCCATTTGACGATCGATGGTCATAGGTTTATTTTTACATTCAATTAATGCTAAAACGAATTATGATTGTTATAATAATAGACGATTTTAATGACATCTGTTTTAATATCACGAATCATTATTAAACTTCTATATACAACAAAACATAAAAAGATGCATTACAGTAAGTTATCATAAAGTTTTAAATGCGCATTCCATCATTGAGCGGAAAAATATGGCTTTAATTATTTAATTTATTTAAATAAATACTTTGTAACATATCGTCGATGACTTTCTTTTATTCTTTTGGTTATCTTTCGCTTAAACATTTAAAAAAAAACATGAAAGAAAGTATCAAGTCAGTCCACTTTGTTCTTAAACTAAATACAAATTAAAGTAAGTACAAAATATTTCAATAATATATAATAATTATGTCAATAATTTAAAATGAAACGTTAAGCTTAAAAACTAATTGCCAGTAACTAAAAAGGTGTATAGTGCCTCTCTATTCAATCGACTCGGGTCGTATTTGTCGAGCAGCTCAAAGAATCGAGGCTCGCTCTTCGCCCTTATCCCCAACAGCAATTGTCGGACAACCACTTTCTGTTTTGGGGAGCAACGGCCGCAGGCTGTTGAAATAGTTTCCGGCAACACACCTGTAACATCACAACAATAAGATTAATTAATTGTGATTTAAATTTTAAATCATATTTTAAACAGTAAATTAAGTAAAGACCGTAGGAATGTTAATTTGACACTTCTAAGCTTTCAACTCTAGTCTGTTCAATACAGTATATTAACACCTTATATTTATTTCGACGTTCTTATTTCTTCCCTTTCAAAAATGTTTAGTTTAAAAACACTTCATGAAATCTAGTTTTTTTTTTGTATAATAACAAATAAATCATTTAGTCAGAAGGAGCCGATTAATTGGCACCTACTATAGTTTTTTGCTACGATATGTACTTTTGTTGATAATAAAATTTAATTATTCCTCTTTTTATTCTCTAGATTCATACTGATAATTAAGATAAAACTGTATTTCATATAATTGCTGCTTTGAACACGGAAAATATCCAGATGGTTGAAATATTTCTATACATGTTCAACAACTATAAATCTTTATAAATATGTATTCATTTTTAGTGTTATTTTCCATTACTATATACATGTATACAATGCTGTGTAGTGTCTCAAGTATGTATCGGTACAAGAATTGAATAACTTAACCATTAGTAAATCTTTATCTAAAATTATTATTGTAGTCTTTTCTATCCAAAGAGACTAGTAGAGCGTGGTCTCGTAATCTCATTTATCGCCCAGCACGTGCACAAATACTTCAAGTTGCTGTTAATTGTTTTACTGGTGAACCAAAAACATTATTCAAGTTGATCGTCTCCTATAAGTTTTAGACGAGGAATGAGATAAAGACGCTAAGACTCCATTTTAAGGGTATTACTGGAAAAAGATATTAAAATCTCGGCCTGTCTCATCATTTGTAATTAAAAAATAATTTCATTGAAAATTGTTAAATTGCAGTTTATTGTAAAATGAATTCAATCTGTAAAGATTATATCTATATTTATTGAAAATTTACTGACTGTTTTATTGACCAAACTTCCAGTAGTTTCCAATTTACCCTAGAAAAACGAAATTTTGCACACAGATATCTTTTATTACGTAGCGAGTACTACGAAAGCATTTTTCTAAATATATCCCCTACAAATCTTAAGGAGGGGATGATTTGTATGAAGATATAATCTTAGTCCAATGTTAGTCCAGTGTTCAAATCTATCTGATCAATCATATTAAATAGGTGTCAGCTTAGGGTGGACAATATTCGGTTAAATTAAATTGCACGGCGGGTGAAACCACGCCAACCAGCTTGTTTTATTATATTTAATATCCACACGAAAATTATTTTCAAAAAAGTTTACCGTGTTATGACCACGTAACAATCAAACTACTCAGAAATCAAATCTTCTCATACAGCTGCAAGTTTGAACATACAGATGCATTCAAAGTAATAAATGATGATTAAAAATAATAAAACTAAATATGCTTTGCTGTTTTTCCTGCTTGTGCATAAAATTATACACAATGTCAGCAGCACTACGCATCTACAACACAATAACCGGTCACTAGTAATCTTACAATATTACTAGTTGCGAGAATCTAAATCAGGACTAACGCATAAATCAGGCACAACAATTAGGCCACAAGGCTAGTAGGCGACCGAAATACATGAACAATTATTGTCACACGCTATAACACAATGTGCGTATTCTTGATAATTTATAACTAATATTTTCTAATTGATGAACTATTGTTAACACTTCCTAACTATAGGTTAGCTGTTTTATGCGCTGGAAAACATCTCGATGTAATTACAATTTACTGTCTGTTCCTCACAACACAACCGTGTCAAATAATTATAACTATTCATTTGCTCCACGTTCTAATAGATTTTGGATTTACATAGCAGTCAGTCGGGTTACAATTTCATATATCTGAAAATGGTGTGTTTTCTACAACGGAAGATTACAAGTTCTTTGGTTGAAATTGTGTTGCTGATTCATCTTTAAAGCCCTCTAGCGCGAAGAGTAAGTAAGTTTGTATACCGGTGTTGACATAAATCATCATATTTTTGGCTAAAGAATGTGTGGCCAGAAAACCGGACAGCCTGTATAAATTAACTAAACTTACGTTTGAAGTTCTTGCCGTCTTTAGTGCAGGGTCCTTTCTCCATGACGCACTTGTAATAGGCGAGAAGTATCCTCTCGTTCTGTATGATGGAGTCTGCGTTAAAGTTGTCGTAGCGGTTGATGAACTGCTGCTGTGCAGAGGATGACACCACCACCGTCAACGCGAACAAGCATACGACCCAATGCCTCATCTTTATCTTAAAAAGATACAATAATAAGTATTTATAGTCTAGAAAATACAAAAAGAATCTTGACTACACGGTATACGAGATTGGGCAAAACACGGACAGATGAAGATCTTTCCAGATTTATCCAGAAAAAACCTGAGTTTAAAGCTGACTACTAACCATAAATAATGGGTTCAATGCACATCTTGTGTATTCGCAAATATGAGAAAAAATACAATATATTATATTATCATTATTATTATTATTACTAATTTTCGGAGATGTCGTTGCTGGTAACCTTATTGACGGTTCTTACAGCCTCATCTGATACAGGGCTCGCGATCCGAGTGATCTTGAGCTAAAAGTATTATTATTAAGTTGTATGAGATATTAATAAGTTTGTTATTTTCATGTATATTTAAAGAATCTAATAACGAATGAAATATTAGAAACAAAAGTAAGTTTTAATGTGTGTTAAGTTTCCGTTACGTTGGTTCCTTAAAAAAAAACTTTTAAATTTGTTGTACATAGTATATGGGAAATGGTTTATGTTTGTTTGTATAGGGGACTCGGGCGCTCTCGTGCTAGTATAAAAATATATACTTGTATATGATAAATACAACGTATACATTAGATTTAAATACACGGCTATTATCATTTATATTCAGTGTAACAGTATAAGTGAATTCGGTCAACGCTCGGTGCGACTTTACCGGTCACTTTCTCAATACTCAAACAGTACTTTCTAAAAGTCGTAAAAGTCGCAAGGCGCTATATAAAATAAACAAGTAACACTCACTCGGAAGAAAGTACGCTGCAAGTCCTTCAGGTTCGACGGCCAATGTCGGTATGGTCGTTTCTCCGGCTCCTAACAGCGGGGTGAAAACATTTCTCTAAAACCAGTCCTCTATGGAGGAAGAGGTCGATGTAACGGGCCGCATACAAAACGTTTACCGTGCACAGAATAAAAAAATGAAGTGTGTCGATGATCGAGTTAATTATCTCATTAAACGATATACTGTACATGTTTTTTTTATAAATAAGTAACGGATCGGAACAAAAAAATCAATATTTTTTTATTTATACAAAATGTGTCTTTTTAAATTCACAGTCTTGCGGCCGAATACTGAAACGTCAATTAAATATTTAACAGCATCTTAAATGTTTGAATCACGCTTAAACTCGAAATTGGTATTCTCAAACGTCAATTATACCAACTCATATCTAAAATTTAATAGTTAGTCAAATGTAGTCAACGCTGTCAACGCCATTTTTCCGTCAAAAGAACAGTCAAATCGATTTAAGGAGCTAACTACGGGTACTAAGGGTTGTCGCGAGTACTCTTAACTCTGTTTTGACTAAACTATTTACACCGGATTTTTTTTTATTAAAGAGTAAATGGATGATTAGATGAGTAGCGATTGTGTATACAAAAAAATGATGTTCCTCAAATTTGAGTGGCCATCAGATGAGTACAGATTTTAATGCTGTTCCAGTATTCGGCCATTAGTCCCCAAAACATGTTTCTTACGTAATGTCAACGCCCTTAACAGTGAATCGAGTTTTGTTTTTCTTGCCCTCTTAGTTTTATGTATGCCGTAAATATCACAAGTAAGATATTTAAAATCATTTCAAAATGGGATTAAGTCCTATGAATATAAAAGCGTTTATTTATCGTTTTTGTTTCGACGTTTCGAGTGCTACTGGAAAGCCTCAGGATTTGAGATTCCGAGCTGAAGTGGGTACTTCATAATAAGTATAATGATAAAAATAAGTGTTTATGCATATTTTGTCTGTCCTTCAATTGTTTTTCATTCCCTTAATACAAGCTTTTTCTATCCATAAAGGGAACTATGTTATTACTTAATAGTACGCATTATATGCGCAACTAAATTGTATTTGTTTTAGGTTTATGTTTATAAAAAGTAACTTATACGGAACTTCAGGGCGTAAGCGATATCGTACGAATGTTAAATGACTATTGTGTAAAGGCTACCTGTTATTTTAAATTAAATTATTAATTATTTTTTTCTTTGTGTTTTTATTTTTATGTGCGGTCGATTAGCACATGGCAACAGAGTCACTTCCTCTCATATTTAGGTACATGCATTATGTATATATGCTCGGTGAATTGTGGATTGTGATTGATATCTCAGTTCAATAGGATTAAATCACGTGGGAAATTCTTTAAGATCAAGACAAGAATATTTAAAAATGTAATTTAAAAAAAATGTAAAAAAGTATCTATTTCATTACGTTAGTTATTCTAAGAAGTACTACTGTTTCATATTTATCTCTGTTTACTGAACAGTTAATTTGTATTCAAAGTGCAACTCGTATTCCGGTTTACGATGGCAAGGACTTACTTTGTATCGAGTACGATACACTTCTGCGATTCTGTTTGAGACTTACACATTACACTTCTTTATTTCACGATTTAAATGAATAAATAACAATTAAAATTTTTGTTTTGACTACATCTCGCACCGAACTCAAGTTCAATATTTTGAGACTAGTGATGTGATTAAAACAAAAACTCAGATATCGATAATTAAACTTTTATTAAAGTAAACTTTAATAAAAGTTAACTTTGTCTCCCACTCCCATTGATAGGAAAAGCACTGTTCCTGAGACGATTAAAAAAAATTAATTACATTCGTCTTTCGTGCGCCAGGGCTGAGAGAACAATAGATCTCTACTTTTCATTGAAGTTATCAAATGACCCAAAAGTGACAGGGGCTTATCGTATTCCATTACACCAAGATTCTTTTGTACTTAGATGTTAATCCAATACCATACAAATAATTAAAAAAAATATGATACCTCGACCAAGTACAATGTTATGATTTTAATTATTTTATCACTGTGTCTGTAGACAAGCTAGAAAGCATTGACAGAATAATTCGTCGAAAATTCGTAGAGTAAAGAGAAACACAAAGTCTTGTAAAAATATATAGATTACAAGTCGCGAGCAGAAAGCTTTTTTATATGTAAGTGCCTGCAGAAACATCAGGAGCAAACTTATAGTTTTTACATATTTGCTAGCTCCTTTTAGAATATTATCAGCAAATTTTCATTTGTATAACTTTGCATTCATAAAAAATATTTTAATAATTAAAATATAGTATGTTCCATATTTCATTTAATTATACATATGTACAAATTGGAAACACAAACAATATCTCTAGCATTAAGTTTATCCATTTTGTCGACGTGTCTCCTCGACGATAATAACATTATAGAATTATATTCCGTCCTAATGCAGAATGTATAGTGAAAAAATTCACATATAAAGTTCAATAGAATGGAAAAAACCACGGCGAACATAAATGTAATTGTGAGGATATGTAGATAAATAGTTTATCATGCTATGCGTCGCTTTTGTGGTTTGTGGGAATTTTGAAAAAAAAATTGATTATTGCCGCCGTGATTTTGGTTCAAACTTTGTTTCGTCCCATGGGTTCCAAATAAAAAGCCATAACATATACCATTTTCATTTATATCCGCGACCGGGTCGGATTACACAAATTACCTTTTGCTTTTAAATAAATACGTAAAAAATAAATTATAATAATAATTTTGTGCTTGACCGCAATCCCACCTTGTTAAGTGAACACGTGATCCAAACAAATACGAAAATTAATTCATTCGTTTTGTTAAAAACCCAAATAAACCACTCGTAAGTTATTAAAGTTAGTCTAAGTAGGTAGAGTACATCTTTTTATTCCTCTGCAAATACTGTGTAGTAATTACAAACATCATGTGAATACTTATATTTAAACGAACATACTTATATTTTGTTGATGATCTAAGTAAATATGATTTGTATCAAGTAGTTCCTTGGAACTGTCTTGATGACCAATGCGAGAGGCGAAAAGAAAACGGAAGTCGAAACAACACGGAACTTCCGTGGACGAAGTGGAAACGGAGGACGGTCGCATCGTTACTTTATAAGTCGTTTACACTCATTAAGTCTCACTTTTAAAGCCTCCATTAAATACACCATGTTGAAATTGGTTATTATTATTTTATCGTGAATAAACAAGTTCTTGACACCTCCCGATGTTCAGTTGCGATTAGTACACACTATTCTAGTATTAGCCTCTTCTTTTGAAGATACATAATTGTATTAATATATATATATATATATATATATATACCGAAGTATGTGGAATAAGCAAGAGGAAGGACGCAAGGAAAGCCAACACGGTGTGGTGGGATAGGGAAGTTCGAATGGAAGTGAGTGCGAAGAAGAAAGCGTGGCTTGATTTACTGGCAGCAAAAGCCAGGCAATCACACTGTACGAATGAAGATATCGAAAGGCTTGAGTTACGATTCCGTTGTTTGAGGAAGAGAGTGAAAGAGGTAGTG
>JWHW01014207.1:28147-47131 GCA_000931545.1 Papilio glaucus
ACAATAGCTACTGGGTCTGCTAGTTTATAAATATACCGAGTGTCCGGAAAAGAAGTCAACTACGGAAGAGCACAGATTCCTTGACCGAAAATATGACGATTTATCGTAACTTACCTTGGATCTGACCAAAGAATCTGTGGTATTCCATTGTACTCGACGTTTCCGAATATCCTGTATATAATACATATACATACCACCTATACACATAATATCCTTTTTCCTCACACAAAGGCAGGCAAACCTTCGAAACACCTCCGTACCTGATGGTAAAACACGTGACAGATTATAATTTTGTATAACAGATGGAGCCACTAAGTTACGCGCATATCAGAGATAGAGAGAGAGATTGTATGATATTATTGATTTAATGTAATCGTTTTTGTAATCCCTGATGACTTTTGAAGTCCCTTACCGCATGGTTAAAAATATAAATATAAAATTTATTTAAAACGTAAATCCTTTGTGTTTGTTGAAACAATTTCAAATATATGGAAAATTATTGTATTGATGGTAACAAAACTTTCATGTCAAAATTTAGTTAATAATTTGTCTTATCGCACGATCAACTGTTCACATAACAATGATGTATTGAAGGCCGTTGCAATATCAAACAATATATCGTCAGATAAAAATCTACACGGTGTAGAATTACAAATTACTTTGGAATGGCCACAGACAAAATTATTTATTAGCTTATTTTAGAAATTATGAAATTGCTTATTTCCCTTTATCTGCACTATAAAATAGTAACAATTCCGTATGAAATACACATAAGTGATCCAAGCAACAGAGAGAAATCAAAAGGATTAGGTAAATTATTTTAAAATATATATTTTATGTATAAGTAGTAGTATACGTGTATCTATAAATATAAATTCTTCTGTGTATGTAAGGAAGCGAACACAATTTTCGCGACAGATTTGGCAGGGGAAGATGGATAGAGGATAAACAGAAAAAAGGATGTTTCCTTTTCCTCTCCATTCCCTTCCTCGTCAAATCATCTTCCCCTTTCCACCCTTTCCTTATCAGAAAGGGATAGGAAAGGCAAAGGGAAAGGGAGTAGAATTAGGCCTCCGGCACTTCACTCGTCAGACGAAACGCAGAATACTTCTACGTCACGCCTGTCTTCTGTGAGGTTGTGGTATTTCACCCATCGAGCCGGCCCATTTATGCAAAAGATATTGTTGTTGCTAGCTCTACCACGTGCATCCTCTTTTCCTAAAGTGCTCTTCTCCGCGTTCTTACATATAGACTGGCAACTCGTCTTTAACTTGTATAATTCTGCTGATCTTGATGGGTTTGTTTACGTTCCACAATAATGACTTTTATTTATGTTTTGTTTTATAAGCTGGCTTATGCTTTTTGCACAGATTTTCATTGAAATAACTAGGCTTATCTTTTACTAAAGCCAGATTTAACCAAATATCTTGAGATCCCCAAATAATATAATAATAAATATTTGAATTATCTTTAGTGGTTAATAACTTACGGGTCAAATAGATATCTTAATTATAAATTACGCCCGTTTTGATTATTTTTAAATGTTACAGAAAAATGATTATCATTAACTTGATCATTGCGGCGCTCATTCCAACGGCGCTGTGTTACGATGCGGCGTTCGACAAAGTCAACGCCGACAAAGTACTGGCGGACTCTGCTTTGTTCAAGTCTTACATCGACTGCTTCCTTGACAAGCAGCCCTGTACCGCCGAATTCTCTGAAGAATATAAGAGTAAGTGCTAATTATATAATATTGTATATATTGTATTGTATATATTGTATATTGAGGCAGTATAAGAAATAAGAATATAATCATTCCATAACATATCCTAGAGTGTTTGGTAGATAAATATGTATTAATCGTCATATGCAACCCGTGCTCATGTGAGCACAGTAAACCATGAATTACTGTGTTCCCTTCAACGAGACCAACCAGGCCAACCATATTCGGTTGCCTACCTTTATATGGACAGAGGAGGGGATAAACAAAAAAGTATATTCCCTTTTCCTCTTCATTGCCTTTCCTGTCAATTCCTCGTCAACTTTCCATCCTTTCCTTAATTGAAAGGGATGAGAAAGGGAAGCGAAGTAGAAAAAGGCCTCCTACACCTCACTCATGAGACGAAACGCAGAATACTTCTGTGAAGTCGTTGTATTTCACAGGTTGAGCATGACAAGGTCGTCGTGCAACAAATGTTGTTGTTTCTGAGTCTGTTCAAAACTTAAATTGGATAGTTGGGAAAGATAATGTGATCTAAATTCTGGGTATCGTCAGATTTGTCATTGGTGGGGGAAATAAATAGATTACCTTGTAAGTTATTAACAATGTAATAATATACGTAGGTATTACTTTCCAAATGGATATCTATTCCACTGGAGAAACCATTTCCTGTAATTAGATCAGGTCGAACTTTTCTCTTTTGTGACTTTCTAGAAAGTGAGGTAAAGAGGTGGTGTCGCTTTAACGTTTATTAATCACTTGATTGTATTAGCCATACCTACTGTAGGTTATAAGCGATTAGTATGTCGGTCAGATGAGCTGATAATGAAAATCATGTCATGATCTCACGACTTGTACATGGAATGCAAGTAAACAAGATTTCCATATCTATACAACGTCCTCTACTCTAATAATACAGGCAGCACCAAACGTAACGTACGAGGAGAAATATTACACATATAACAGCGGAAGAACAACATCTGTTGCTGGACGACCTGGATAAATAGGAAGGAAATATCATTTTTTCTCTTTATCTCCTCCTCCTCTCCTAACCCCTGTCTATTAAAGGTGCAACCCATCAGCAACTTAGTAGCTTGTTGCAGATGCCTAAGGGTGGCGGTGGCTTGAAGTCGGATGAAACGCTTGTTCGTTTGCCAGCTTCTATTATAGAAAAAAAATCATTTGCTATACTTATCTAAGATCATAATTTTACCTTCATTGGACCTTAATTTCCAATTATTACTACACATTTATAAATTTATTAGTAGAATTTAGAATGCATCTTAATTCCACTAATAAGTATACATTTAAGGATTTTACTTTACTGGTAATAATATTCGTGGCATAATAGTGTGTAGTAAGTATTTGGCCGTTTCATTATACAGGTTGTTGTGTTTTATACCTGTAATAAAATGCTCCTTGCTCGTAGACAGTTTATAATTTGCTCCTTTTCATTGAGCCTTATGAGATATGAGTATATATAAACAGCTCTATGATATACGATGCTTCCGAAGATTTTTATAAAACTAACCTAGAGAGCCAAAGTGACAATTTATATGTATATTCGCTGTTGCTTCCGGCTTCGCACGCATTCGTTTCATACACTGGAAATGTTTGTAAGATGGAATCATCTCAAAAAATATATTATATATATAAATTATAATTTGCTTATAGTAAATTAGAATTTTAGGTAACATTTGTTAAAAAGTTGTTATTGTTAAAATATGACATCACCATGTCAACCGATATTATTAATGAAGGTTTTATGTATTTTCCTGTCCTTCGGGAACAGTTTTTTTGGGATCAATAAAAGCTTATTATGTTTGATCATCGGCATCGGTTGAGTCGTTAAGGAATTAAAGCGTAACAAACAAACAAATTCAAATTCGCATTTATAATATAAGTTAGAATTAGGATTTCAATGTCTAGTCTATGGAAATGGTAACTGGACTATGTATTACCATAGTACTAAATATGCATAAAGTTTAACTTTTTTTTTCAGAAATTCTACCCGAAGTTATAAAAGAGGCATGCGCTAAGTGTTCCGAACTACAAAAGAAAAACGTAAGGAAGCTCGTCAAAGCTCTTTACGAAAGGTATCCTGATGATGCTATCAAATTCGCGGACAAGTTTGACCCAAAACGCGAATACGAATCTGCTTTTGCAGCTTTTGTAGCTGAAGAGTAAATCTCAATGCTTTTTTCACAGTTAAAAGTATTTATTGCCCCTAATATAATGATGATTAATGGTAATAAAGAAATTATGAGTCGCTGGAATCACATAACGACAACTGGCAGTAATTATGTAATTTAATAAAGCACTTAATGGAGCATTACTCAATAAAAAATTGCAAATTTAAGCCTCTTTTTATGTAATTTAATTCTATAATTGAATAATAGTACGACAAGTATATAACCTTTTCATCTTACTGGAATAAAACAGGAGTTGCAGCTACCCATAATAATAAAATCCTGCACCATCGTAAATTTATGGATATCTATCCATCAAGATAAAATACTGTAATCGGTATAATTAAATGAAAATTGAAACACATTGATGTATGTATTAGAACCCCCGCGAGTTGATGATGGTCCTAGTGTCGATTTTGATGGCGTAATTCATTGACATTGGACCGTCAGTACCGTTAGCAACACTATCTTGTTTGCTGCTATTGTTGTCATCTTTGTTTTAAAATGAGTAGAAAAATACTTTAATGACGTGCTGAATGAAATTTTTATTTAAATATTAAAAACCAGTCAATGACACAATTAATCACGGACACAATTGATGATAACACAGTGATATTGATAATATTAATCTACTTCCCAAGGCAGTATAAATCCTTCATCACAACACGGGAGTAAACATCGGATCGGACACAAATTTAACGAACAGACTTTTATCAGAAGAAAACAAATAATTTATTATTAATATGTAGTTTTATTTTTGAATTATATCAATAAAATTATTGTATACTTATGTATTTATTTAATGTTTTTGTTCCCGAGGTTTTTGTTTTATAAGAGAAGGGGGCAAACGGGCGGCGGGGACACTGAGGTGATCATCGTCGCCCATGGACACCTGCAACACGAAAGAGAAAGAGATAGGTTCGCTTCTTTAAGGACCCTTAGTCGTACTGTTTCAGGTTTCGAGTACAACAGCACTCATGGTCACGGGAGACGGGGGGACGTCGAGAACAAATACATTAAATAAACGCGATAAAATTAGTTTAGTTTCAATTATTTTACAGCAGAAAACAATTATAAAATGTCCGCTCCGATGCCTCTACGTTGTTTAAGCATATCAAGCATCAAGCGATTAGTAGCATGTACTTGTAAGTGTAAGAGAAGGTACCCGCGATTAATATTCTACTAGGGTTACATTGTGTATATTATTGACCTTAGGCCGTTTACATCAATAGATCGTTTATTATTTTTATGTTACGTTTTTGAATACGTTGAATTAAATATTTGATAACTCTTTTGGTTTATATAATAACATTAAACTGAGTGAGTATATGATGTACAACTAGTTGGGACTTTGAATAACAAAGTTAGGTACAATGTAAAGTTTACTAAATAAATTATATTATATACCACCTATATACCACCAAATATCATATGTATACGCATCAAATGAAAGTGAGATTTTTTGTATGGAGATTTTCTAACCCCACTTTGTAACGCACGTAGTACCAATTAAACCAGTTAAAATATCCTTTAGCAGTTTAATGTGCATCATATCTCCAGCTGGTCCACAACATTGTTAAGAGTTACCATCATTTCAGTGTCGTAAAGCCTAACGATGCGGAATGGTTGCGTTGGTGGTTATATGACGGTTATACAACCGGTGTCTACCTTACGTCAGAGGTGCCGCGATCTGGCGCAAGCGGCCCGCTGCGGCTGACACACAAACACACATGCAACCGGCCAGCTGCAAGCTTGCTCAACATTCAAATGCCAGCCGTTCACCTAATTCGACCAGAGGTGCTCAACTTATGATCCGAAAGAAAAAACAAAGTATTTTATTCCAAGCCTTTATTGTTTTCAGTCTAATCTTTCATTTTTTAAATAAATAACAATTACATTTTTATATAGATTTATATATTGTTCCTTAAATAAATTAAGAGAGATTTAATTGATACCTATTGTTTTATGAGCAGTGAGTGAGTATTCTTAGAATTGTAAAATATTTTTTTTAAGTTCTTACGAGTAGTTAAAATTAAATACCTAAAATTTAATTTAATTAAGCAAACACAAACATTGAGTTGCATAATAAAAAAGCTAGAGTATTATAACAAATTGATAGTAACAGAAGTTTAATCATAGAAAAAAACTTACGTTAGAACTTAGTATTAACTTATAACAAATGGTTATAATCAAATTAGTTTAGCTGCCCTGGATGAACTTATCAAAATTTGCGCGGTGCTTGCCGCTTGGGTCATTTTTCTGCACCAGCTCCTCCCATTGAGTGGCATGCTTCTGTTGTATTGCCTTGATTACTTTTCTTATATTGGTCTTCTGCTTTTCGGTGCATTTGCCGCAGCTGGTCTCTATGGCTTCGGGCAAGGCTTCTGAAAACAAAAAAGTATGTATTTATTAAAAAAAAATGGAAAAACGTGTTCGAAAAGGCGGATGAAAAGGGCAAAAACAAGACGTGTTTTTTAATATAAGAATACGATTTATATGCATTATGCTGAGGTGCGTAAGATGTTGGTTGTTGTACAACATTTCCCAATTGAAAGAAATAACTTTTAAAAGTGGTTTAAAACAAGCTAGTATAGTCAGTACCACTTTAAGAATGCTTGAGTTTGTTTAATTTTCGTTGCTATATACGCTTCGGATGAGAACGATTGACAGAGTTACTGACGGAGCACATCTTCCAAGATTATCAGTTATTTACAAACTCTGTGTAGTAAGTACATAACGAGTGACAAAAAGCGACGAAAAAGGATTGTGTTCCTGTTGCCATGAAAAACAAAAAGTCAGCGTATGTAACGGGACGATTTCCCTATTGTAGTTAATGCGCCGCGAAATTTGATCAAACCATTCTGTATTTGATCAGAATTGGAAGTTCGTATGATCAAACCATTCTGTAGTTGATCAGAATTGGAAGTTCGTGTGATCAAACCATTCTGTAGTTGATCAGAATTGGAAGTTCGTGTGATCAAACCATTCTGTAGTTGATCAGAATTGGAAGTTCGTGGGATCAAACCATTCTGTAGTTGATCAGAATTGGAATTGTGGAATAACCCTAGTTAATAAAATATACAATGAATACTACTAGTATATTAGTAAATAAACGTTGTGAATTTTTACACAAATACATCATACGTTACTAATTACATCGTAATTGTGTAATTGTGGTTACCATAAACAGAATGTTGACAACCTCAAATAAGTATTCGTCTACTAGGAGGGTAACAGTCACCATGACCTCGACCTTTTTAACGCAAAATCATACGAACCGACTCCGCTTGACTTGATCTGCGTAATAAAGTGGAACGTTTTCTGCATAGACAATGTAACGGTGTCAAACCAAAGACAAGGAGACCTAACATTTATAAAATAAATTTAACATATTTATTATACCCGAGACTAACATATGTATGTATAACACAGTTCCTTTTTACGTTTTGATATAAATTATTAATCCAAAAGGAAATGTATCTTTTAAAGGTAGCTTTTACGAGATACCTAAACAATCGCAAATAATTTTCGAATTAAATTTTCAGTGTATTAAAATTTATACTATAAATAATATACCGAAGTTATTGTGTTGGCTTAGTAACAATTCATAAAATGAGTAAATAGACCGGAAAGTGTCCGACAGACTCTTTTTTTAAATAATTATTACTTTTAACAATAATTACACTAATTGAATACAATAAAATATACCTAATATACAATTTTATTAACATTCCTTCATTGTTTTTGTTCTATAATAATAATAAATACGCGCTCACTCCCGTAACCAAGAGGGGTAGGTAGAGATCATTGATTTCCATTTGGCGTTATACTGACACCCTTCTCTCACTTCTATATTCTCGCTGTGTAGTATTATATATATTAGTATTATATAATAATATATAATACTAATATATATAATACTACACATATATGTACCGTTATATAGCGAAAGAAATATTATTCCTACCAAGTGTCCCGAGACACCTCTGGCTGTTTTTTTATGAATATTGTTCTATGTTGAAATTAAACCAAGCGATGCCGGGCATCAGCAGTTAGTTCATAGATCAGTAATTATAACATAGACCATATTTCATACAATTTTTCTCTCTTTACCCTACGCTGTTAAACCATTGAGTGTATTAAAACGTTCGTTGGCATCTTTCTAAAAAGCTATGTACGGTATACCGCTGGTGTTTGCACTTTATTACTATACGCTACAGGAGAGACAATACTTACCCTATATTTAAACTTTCTGCTAATACGGCTACAGGATCACACCCAGTTACTGTCTACCCCGGACCTACGTTATCGATAATTGATAAATCATCCTAAGTGCCTGCGCCACGTAAGCTCCAAGGCTTAAAATTTAAGGGCCTAGTATTGCTATTGCTTTTTATGAAATAATAAATTAATAAAGAAAAACACTCACTTTTGAAGTCGGTGCCTTCGGCTGTGCATCTGCCTTTGTCGAGGAAGCAATTGATGTAAGACTTGAGCAGTCTATCGTTGTCAATGAGCGTATCTACATCGAAGTTGTCATATTTCGGGTTGTACTTCTCCGCTGCGTACACCGATAACAGAACACACGCTAACACCACCAGAGTTTTCATTTTGAAGTTTTGTCTGCAATCACAAATAAATCGAAACATATAAATTAAATAAAGTGTAGACAGTACTTTACTATTTACTGAGTGCGTCTTGTCCCGAATAATAAACGAAGAAATCTGTTTAGTATTAGCGAGTTACCTCCAGGGACTTCGGACGCTTGACTTGAATATAAATTAGTTCTGCCGTTTAGTACAGGTCGCATTTGAACTTAAATATGCCGTACGCAAGGTTATAACGATTATTACTTGGGAAGTCGTTAGTTAATTAACAAATAATAAATCTTAGGACATTATTAACTATCAATTCACATAATTTGCCTGTGACATACTTGAAACTTTATCTAAAAAATCACAAAGTAAAATTATGATAATAGCACGTTACAGAACACAAAGCACAATATGATTCGGCGTGGGCAGAGATTGCAATGGCCGACAACAGTTCGTTCACCCACCTTTTACTCTCTATAGTAGACCCAATGAACTAGCGACCATTGAAAGCGACAGTGCTTTTATATTGACGCTGATTAACCCACTACCTTCCTCGTCACGCGGACCATTTACGTCCCTGTGCGACATTCGACTTTGTACCTTTCGCCTTTTACAATACGAATTGTTGTTAAAACAAGATGTCAGCTTAGTAGGACCCTCCATAGTCCACCTGGCTACGTTTTATAGTCGACAGTTCGTTGTATATATCAGGAAATCGTCTTGAGCAATAATTGCTTGAATTTTTTAAGGAAAATGTGAATAAAGACAGTATCTACATAAATGTATCGTATGAAATTACTATTAAAATTTTACAACAGTTTTTTTTCTTAAATTGATTAAATTTAAAACCAAGGTCAGTGTTCGTCTTTAAATATGGAGAGCTTATGGGTATCCAACATCGGATGAGGGGTGAATCAATGTCAGTTTTGAATTTCCCTTAGTACTGTTTACATAGTACCAATTCTGCGATGTAAAAGAGCTTATCTACTGTTGCAATAATATAACCAAATCTATTAAAAATATAAAACAAACTTCCCTGACACAAATTCGCGATAATTATTTATCATTGCAAAAATTAAGTTTAAGAAAACTTCATTACCTATCCAAGTATGTAAACTAAGTCTATTTATAATCATAAAGTTGCCGAGATTCTGACATCTGTTAATTTACGAATACAACACGTATGTACATTTACTGTACAACTTGCTCATCAGTTGGATTTTTGGGTTGGGTTGCTATGTTTCAAATAGTAAACAAAATATTTCGAAACTCTTAAAATACAATAAAAAATAGTAAATATTTGGCCCTTTTCATAAAGTAATTAAAAACCTCATTAGGTAATTTGAAATAAATCCAATGAATCGTTTAATTTTGTTAATTAGGTACCATGAAGTGGAACGAGTAAATCTTTGAAAACAATACAAGTTTATTACATAATACTTGTATTGTCTCCGCGTAGGCTTTTGACATAAACATAACATTAAATGATATGATTATATCTCGCCGACTTAAAGGGGTGAGAAGCGCTTATCCATTTTGTACGGCACTGAGCCATTTATTTAGCTTCTTCCGCAAACAATATTACTCTTGCCAGTCCCTTGTATCTCATCGCTTCGTTCAATGTTTATTTGCCTAAATAGTCTACAGGCTAACCATTGATAACCTGATAGTAATAGTTTTTCGATCCACGGAATTCTACATACACTCTATTAGGTCTACACCCTAAATTCCAAATTAGTAAAACCCTATACGTTTACCACATAACTGAATAGAACAAACAATGACACATAATAGACAACGATCAGTTGATTTTTTTTATGGAAGTAGAAACTTAAATTCCATATTTAAAAATAATACGAATTTTTAGGTCAAAATGTTTATGTGTCAACATTGTCGTTATATGCGTTTAAGTTAACATTAATATTATACTTACAAGAAACAGGAGAATTGTAAAGTTAAGCTTTAGAAACTTCTTCCAAGAATCTTTCGAAATATCTGTTTTGAGGATCGAGTTTCCGTTTGAGTTCATCTCGACTCTCGGGCAAATATTTGTCGAAGGCTTCGAAGGTGTTGCGCGCCAAGCGCTTTTGAGACGGCGAACACTTTGCGCAAGCTGACATCACCACTTCAGGCAAAATAACTAAAAACCATACGCCAAAATAAATTAAACAATAATAA
Organism: Papilio glaucus; assembly: GCA_000931545.1. Taxonomy (NCBI): domain Eukaryota; kingdom Metazoa; phylum Arthropoda; class Insecta; order Lepidoptera; family Papilionidae; genus Papilio; species Papilio glaucus. The sequence goes on from JWHW01014207.1 coordinate 38,830, forward strand.
ATCAACATGGCCGAATGACCGACCATGTTGATCTATATGTGTATCAGAATACACCAGTTATATTGTGATTTATTTTATTCCAGAATTTATTTCTTCATTGCATAAATATGTAAGATACTCGGATATATGATGAAAAAATAAGATCCTAATGACCTAATATAATCCAAATAGGGTTATGTACAAATGTGTCGCATCGCAGATGCGATGCCTACCTTTAATGGACAGAGGAGGGCATAGATAGGAATAAGGATATTCATTTTTCCCCGTTACCCCCTCCCCGTCTAATCCTCTTCCCGTTCCCATCCTATCTTTATGAGGAAAGGGTGGGAAAGGGAAGAGAACTGAAATTAGGCCTCCGGCACCTCACTCATCAGACGAAACGCAGAGTACTTCTACTTCACGTCTGTTTTGTGTGAGGTCGTGGTATTTCACCGGTCGAACCAGCCCATTAGTGCAACAGATGTTGTTGTTGCGGGCTCTACCACTATGGAACTTTGACTAGATCGTCGGCCTAGTTCTTAGTTTCTGTAGTCGCTATTAATTTATAGCCACAATTGATATCAGCCTGACTGGGAATCGATCACCGCTGTGTCAGATCTTATTATGAAATATTAAAGTTGCACGAAATCCTTCTGATTTCACTAAACTATGTATTATATCGCAGATAAATAAACGAAATCGTGTGTATTAAATTCCATTATACTTTGATATTGAAACATTACGCAAGCCTCAGACCAGGTTGATTTTGTGTCGTGCCATGTTGTTTCGTTGCAGTGCTCCCAAAACCCAAAACGTAATAAGGTGCTGTGCGTACATTTCATAATAGTTCCTTACATGACGTAGTAGACTTAACAAGCATTCAAATTTTGTTTTTGTAATGTATTATTGAAATGTATAGAAGTTGTAACAAATATCCAAATTATTTAACATAGACAATGCGGGACTTAAGGCCGTGAGTTGACATTCTTTACGCCAACATTATCGCGATGTCCTCGGATCTTCGTAATTTTGTTTTATGCATAATTATATTATTAAATAAAAATAGTGACTTTTGTGACGGAGACTTGTGATTTATTAATTAATTATTTTTATTTCTATTTTTTATGAAAAAAGACATTTCAAAAAATGAATCATAAATATACTCACGAATTTAATTTAATTTCTTAATTGATTAAACAAAAAAAATAACTTCATAGCCAATTAATTAATTTCATGTGACTCATGAGTTAATTAATATTAACTAATTACCATAATTCAATTCTTATTCATTGTTTCATTAGCTTTTATAACCTTTTATATCTCAACTCAATAACGATATATTAAATACAACTTACGTTTAAACACCCGTCCTACTGGTGTACAAGGTCCTTTATCTAAAAAACAGTCCATATACTTGTTTAACAGTCTTGGATTTTGAAACAAATTATCAACATCGTAGTAGTCATATCTGTGATCATAATATATTTCCTCGGCGGAAATAAATAAAGGAAATAAGACAACAAACACAATCATCACTCGCATACTAACTGTCGATTGATATTCTATTGAATTATCCTTTGAATAGAGGCACACAAATGGCTTCGCCGTTCTTTCAACATCGTATTAAATACCACGTTAGAACAGTTACCGACATGCGACCTTCGACCAAAATGCATAAAGAGGACACATGATGAGGATGCAAAAACACCCAACTATTCATAATGACGTTAACTTATTTACTTTAAATATCAAACAATTTATCTAAACGAACCGCGTGAGAATTAAATAACAAAGACTTGAAATATGAACAATAATGAAATTTCAATTATATTCAAATTGTGAGAAATCTTGTATTTTATATGGTTGTTACGGGTTACTTTTTATATTGCACTAGTAAACCGCGTCGTTTCGATGGGGTACTTAGATAGACATATAAAAAAACACTGGCATAAAGACGACAGAAAGGAAAACTTAAAACAGATGAGAACGCGCGACGATAGTTCAAAAATAAATAAATAATCAACAGAAATAAACCCTCGTCTCTTATTATTAAAATATATATTTAATCGAGTACAACAAAAAAAAATCGTTAGAACGGTTCCAAATGCAGAAAAGCATGCAGCTGAGCATGTTGTTGACAAATTTTGAGCACGTTGTTCAAGCGAAACCTAGATTATTACTCACCAAATATCGTCTAATACAGCTGAAAAGGCTATCACTTCAAAAATATAGCGTAGCTTACTCGCTGATACAGTAGCTTTGTATTGGTGAAATAATTTTTAGTCAGTTCAATAGTTTTTAAGTTTATCCGGAAAAAACAATCAAATCGTTTTTCTTTATAGTATTGGTATAGACAAAGTGATTTAATAGTATTTGTAATTAATCAATTTAAATGCAGAGTTACTAATTGTAAGCCGTTGTAGGAAAACATAGTAAGGAAACATGCAAGATTAACTTCTTCAACTACACAGCACCAGAGATTCTTAAAGGAGTCTGGTGACGGAGGCTTCTTCCTATCTCTTCCTTCTATCTCTTGTTCTTGATCTAACTTCGCCACAACCTTGTATAAAGGCTGGCAAGGCAAGAATATTCGCTAGATAGAAAGTCAAAATCCTCACTAATACTCTCTTTAAAGGTTAACACATATGCAATTGAATACCATCTAATATATTAAAATGTGATAAGTAACTGGCATCAGAAAAATTTAAGTGTAGTTGAACAACAATTATGAGACACACCTCAGGAAATCATAGATGATGCGTCATACAATGCTTTGTAACGAGCCGGTTATAAATTTGAAATCTTTATGGTAATGCTTGTGACAATCGAAGCTGATTGATTGACTGGCAACATGATATTTATTGATATTTATATATTGCAATCTTATATTTTAAGTAATTAATACGAGAATCGATGTCTTACCTCATTTCGTTACATTAGCATTGAGGAATTAGTATTTTAATAAAATTAAAAAATGAATACCAATGAATTGTTTTCTTATGGAAAGGCAAACTATTTGGAAAGCACGAGAAATGCCAAACAATAAAAACTGCTAAAGAAAATGAATCTCAAAAGAATTTAGGCTCATCCTAAGGGTACAAATAAGCAGGTTTAGTTGGTTTACCTAAAACACCCATACACTTATTATGGTGGAACAGCGTCAATAAATATGTAAATCCTAACTAATTATGAATACGATGTAGTAACGGCCCGAGCCGAGGCTCCCAAGGAAGCCCTCGAGCTTTGCTACTGCAAAGAGGATTAGGCTAGACGCCTTCTGCGCTCTGCCTCCTCAAACCCGGTGAATCTGTAAAAGCCTCCTCTAGGCTAAGAGTGACAAGTCGGTCACAAAAAAATATGAATACGAATGTGAGTTTGTTTGTTTCTTTGTTCCGCTATAACTCCTTGACGACTCCACCGATCATCAAGAAATTTTGGGCACACATTGTCAGGGGTACAAAAAAACATTCCCGTGGTACATAAAATCTTAACTTATCATATAGGTTCCGTGGTATTGTCTCGTGTCTTGACAATAACAATTTTTTTTAACACATGTTGCCTATAATTGGAAGTTATTATACGCGGAATCATCATACAAAAATTTCCAGCAACAGCTAATTATCAATATATAACATTTTTGTAGTTTCGAAATTCATAAGATCGTAAACAAGCTGAAGAAACAAGGAATGATGGTGTCAGTTACTACCAATTGTATCCAGTTCTAAATCAAATTAAAAACTGAACAATTAAAATCACCGGGCGAAATGTATTTAAAATTCTTAATTTACTCATACTTTTTTAAACACATGTACAAAATTATTGTGCAATTAGTAGTTCTGCTTATTCACTCAATACGTAGCGCTAACTCTCTATTAGGATAAATAAATTATCTGTCCCTTGAGTGCCGTTGTATAGAGTAAACATTGTAATTAAATTAGTGTGACCTTCGTATGAGTATGTCTAAGAAAAATATACATTTACTAGTAATCCGCCCCGGCCTCGCCCGGGTAGCCGTTTCGGAATCTAGAGGGACCATACATACATACACACATCGCCTTTTATATACGTAGATATGCACCTGTAAAAAACGAAAAAAATGTATCCCACGGGAACCGTAAAATTTTCGGGATAAGAAGTAACCTCTGTGCCATTCCAGACTATAATCTATCTACTACGCCAAATTTCATCTAGATCTGTTTAGCCGTTTTTGCGTGAAAGAGTAACAAACATCCATGCATCCATAAGTCCCTAATTGTAAAGATAAAGGAAAGGAAAAGGGGGTATAAGGTGGAGTAAAAGTAGCAATTCGTAGTTTTAATTTACTTTTCTAAGATTTATTTCACAAAACATTATGACATGATATAACATTTTGTTTGATAGTATGTATTTACGAATGAAGTTGAATGACTTAACATAAAACCTGTAAGTCATGGTTCCAAAACATAATAATGTAAGCTTAAGACTTTGAAATAGCAGCTAAAAGTTCTGCATAGTGCTTTGATTCTGGGTCGTACTTCTTCTTGAGAGCGTTGAGGTCATCGGCCAACTTCTTTTCCGAAACTTCGAGGAATCTCTTGAAGATGTGTTTCTGCGCCTCTGTGCATTTATGGCATGCGTTCTGGAATGCCTCAGGCATGTCGTCTGTAAATAAACGTTATTGTTTATTTATTTATAAAATTAATTGATGGTCATTTTCATAATTCCTGGCGTAGTAATTGCGTAAAAAAGTACCAATATTATAGATTGCAAAAAGAACTCCTAATAAGTTTGAAATGCGCTGCAGCTTGAACATTACTTGGCTATCAAGATATGTGTATGTTGGGTCTTGATAAAGTTTTACGTCAGTTTTTGTATTACAAAATTATTGGTAATAGTGAACATTGATACAATAATTTGTACTTGCTTGTCCGATGGACAAGAAAATTTTCACCGAAGAACCGATGAGAATACAAGTTTCATAACTTTGTTTTATTCCTTTTCAGTATAATGAGGATAAAAAATAATATAATTTCAAGATTAAGAATAACGCCATCTAGGTACAAATTTAATTCACAATTGGTGCTTTACGTGATGAAATAAGCGTGTCACTATGATTTATTCAACAGATGGCAAAAGGTCAGTCATTAGGTCACTGTTTGTTCAGAATCAATACACGGATAGTATAAGAATCAATATACTATCACTAGCTAGAAATGTTCTTCTACATTTTGTTACCTTGTGTCCTAATTACAATGATGAATAGGTCAGCTTACCTTGTCGTAAAAAGCCACTAAGTAAACAAAAAATAACTAAAAACAAGTTGCCTATCGAATTGTCTAAAAAAACACCCAAATAAACTTGTTGTTGTATGTTTTATGCTGTTTTGAGCGATCGTACGCTCATTTGTTAAGGATAATTATTACTTAAATTACTACAAGATTAATAACAAGTTTAAGTCTACTACTAGTTCTGCGATTTTGTTACAAAACATGTTTACGGATTATCATGATTGGCTTCAAATAGCCACCAAAAACAATCATTTATTAATTCAATGCTGGATGACCAACTTTTTAGTTTTGTAAGATTATAAACTATGTACTGCGTTATCGTGGACTTAATTTACATAACGTTATTGTATAAATAGGAAATTAAATTAATAAAATCCTTTAAATGTATCTAGACCGAAAAAAGGGCAATAGGAACACTGTAACATTTTTATCTATATTGAATTTACTTCATATGTGTTACTATTATTTAAATGTTTACTTCAAATAACATAATTTAATCAACACAAACTCGGTAAGCGCTGTACTTAAATATATGTTTCGAGGGGGCTATGTCCTCGAGGTGGCAACGTGGAAGACTAACATGTCAAGAAATTAATTCACAAAGAAATTTTAAAATACATAATATAATAAACCAGCCTTTTTCTAGAATATTTCCCACTGCATGGACACAGGCCACCTCTCCGAGAGAGAGAAGGGGCCGTAATCCACCTAGCTGGCCTAATGCGGGTTGTTGGATGTCAAATGTCTTCGAATTTATTGGTTCTAATAGATGCCGGTTTCCACAAGATGTTTTCCTTCGCCGTTTTTGGAGCGGTGGTGATGAAATAAATTAACTTAAAGTAAAGCGCCTGCCTGGGTTCGAACCCGCGACCTACAGTACGTAAGCCGAGGCCTAAACCACTGAGCCAACACTGCTCGATGCAAAGAAATTTTAGTTGTTGACAATTTAAAAATATACTTCTAGTTTATATTTGCTTTTTTATAGAACTACTACACTAACTTTCTTCTATGGTTTTCTGCTTATAGATTTTATTTAAAATAATTTAAAAACCCAAACGTACATACATTTTTTACATACGATGTAAAGTTTTCCTGATTATTTCGTTCGGTGTTGGCGTGCAATGACCTCTAAATAATCAATGTTAGATGATACATTTTTTCTTCACACTGTATGACCTAGCAACTGATAATGTAGTATAAATATTGATGATTATAACTAAAGGATTCTTATTTTTATAACCATGTGTCACTAATGTATGATGGTAAACAGATCAGCTATCTGCAGATATGTGTTACCTAGATTTATTGGAAACTTTCTCCTAGGTTTTCTAAAATAAATAAATAAAATATACGCTACGCCCGTAGCCCAGAAGGGTAGGCAGAGACTATGGACTTTCATTTTGCACCCTGGCACACTTCTGTCGCTTCTGCTATATCCATACATCTACGCATACAAGCTCGTCGGTTACGGGTACTCCTTACATCGCCCTTCTTTAGTATGTTACTAATCTGAACGATATAGATTCTCCTTGGACGTCCCCTACCAACGCTGCCACTAACTTTTGCAACATAAATTTTGTCCTGTCTCTCTTCCTTCATCCTTTCAACATGCCCGAATCTTATTATCCTATTATTCAGCGTCGCGCCTAATAAGCTTAATGATCGCATCTCAACGGCATTAACTCTAATAACATGCTTTTCCTGCCAAACCCAGCTCTCCCTTCCATACATACAAGTTGGGACTGGTCCCAAGCCCTGTATTGATTTAAACCGATCTGAGTCCCGTTAATTCCCGTTAATTCTAACATAAGCAGTAGGGTTGACCACTAGGTAGTAACTACTAAGGTTGACAGATCATATCTTTTAACTTTTTTTTCTAAAATATTTGGTTAAATATCCCATAGTAAAAAAATTACCTATCTACGTAAAATTTTAAAGTTAAAAATGTATGTACTTGACCAAAAACTTATACTTGAATGTGACGTATAGATTCCGTTCATTCAATTCCGTTTAAGATAATTTCTTTTGTCTTAAACGGAATTGAATGAACATTACCTTTAGTGATTAAAAAAAAAAAATTATCAGGTTTTATTTCAACACCATTCCGCCGGATGTATCTCTGCGTACGGGAAGTTGTTAAAGCAAAATTTACTTTGCTTAATAATGACGGTTACTACAACTAAAATAGCTTTATTTTACTTAATAAATACAAATAGGTGTCACCTATCAAACAGAATTATAATTACTGACACCTGCCTCGCGACATTAATATGTAGATATTTGTTATAGTAAATCCTAACAAGAGGACTATCTGAAAGAAAACTTACCGCCAGTGTATATATGTATACAAAAAAATAAACTTACTTTTGAAATCAGCTTGCACTTCGTCGCATGGTTTCTTATCATTAAAGCAATCCATGTAAGATTTTAACTTCTCCACATCACCAACAAGCGCCTCAATATCTAGATCATCGTTCTCCGTACTGTAAGTTTCTGCTGCGGCCAGGGCCATCAAGATCGGTAACAGCATTACACACTTCATCTTTATAAATTCACTCGCAGCTTCTGGAAAACAATATTTAATTTATTTTATTTAAACAGTTCCGAGTGTCCTCGCACATGGGATGCCTCTGCCTTTTTGCCATTATAAAGGTCTTCTAAAGTATTTAAAGATACTACCTATCAAAAATAAATATTATTGAAGTCCTAACAACAATTGTTTAAACACACTATCAATACTTGTTATAAACATGAATTTTCTCATATCTATTGTTTACAGACGGATAATTATAATTTTAACATTAACATGCAAATTATGTACTTGAGCGATCTGTTGCCGACTACCAATTTAAAGAATATTTTAAACATACATATATGTATATCCGTTATTATATATATCCATTGTTCCAAGTATACTATCTCTATGTGCACAATCTGCAAACACCCTCTTCGCTGTTTTGTTTTATATAAGCAATTATTGATAGCATGATATTGAAAAGTACAATAAATGGTAACATATCCAAACAAACCATCCACATGGAACCAACATAGTGACT
>JWHW01014207.1:47511-62086 GCA_000931545.1 Papilio glaucus
AATCATGATCATACTATAGTTAATTTATCCAAAATCTTAATTAATTATGATAATTAAGCTTTACTTATAAGCTTTCTTTATAATCATTCTATAATTCCCTCAAATTGATAATGCGTTGAACAGTCAAATGATTGGGAAAATACTTCGCAATCGTGCTCATGAAATTATTATTTAAATACAAAAATGCCAGTCAATGGTAAAATTGGCAAATTTGAGAATGATATTAAAATAATCTGAACTAAAACATTGATGACGTAATGATATCAAAAATATTAACCTTTTGATTGTATGGCAAGAAATGGTATGGTAATATGCCAGTATAAATTCTTCATCACAGCATTGGAATTAACAACGGATGATATCTTAATTTAAATTGGTATCTTAATTTAACTAACAGACTTTTATGTAAAGAAAACAGATTATTAATATTTGATTTAATTTTTAATAATATCTATACATACAATTATTATATACCTATGCTATTACCAAAATTTAACCATAATTATTAATAAATTTTTACTGCATATTAAAATTATTTTTTAACTTTACGTTTGAGTTACGGGTCGCAGCGCATTATGAACTCGCGGGGTTAAATCTATTGGTGTATATATATGAGAATCCGTCCGTTCCCTTTATGTTGCTTTTTATAATTTCCCTACAGGCGACAGTTGTGCTAATCTAAAAATGTCAGTCAGGGTAACTCGTTGGATTTTAGACCAATAAACTATTAAATACTTTTTTTTCGACTTTGGGATCAGAAGTTTAACTCCCATACACTGTCATTCTCAATGTGAATGGTGTTATTGTCATTGCTTCCTTAGCTATCTACAGGTTATCACCTAGTTCAGGCGTGTCATAGACGGCACAGAGCTCCTTGTAAAAGAGCGAGTTGTCATTAGATTCATGTCATATGTAATACAAGCTGAACCCCACGGTTTCACCCGGCGTGAGGGGCTAAGCTGAACCCTATTTAATACAATTGATCATATAGATTTTCGTTATCTTCACCAGGCTCTTATGGAGATAAAATAATATTACACTAAATGTAATTTACAATTTTCTGATTATTTTTAATATTCTAGATTATAAAATTATCTGTTATTGACAAGCGCTGGACAACAACACGTTTACCAGTCTCCGTAATTAGCAGTGCAGATATCTAGGGCAGACAACGAGACCGGTACATCTATTAGAAAATAAATGCCTTTATTATTCATAATGTCTAATGCATTCGTAGTTGTAAATAGTGTCTTGGGCATTCTCAATCACTAAATTATTTTAAGTAAGAATATGGAAATGAAGAAAAAATAGAACAACAATCTAACATAAAGTCATGAGATCGTAAATTTTATAAATCACAATCAAAATTTTTTTAAACAAAAACAAAACCGACTCCACAAAAACTATATTCAAAAAGAACAAATGCACTAAAAATTATAAAGTAATTTTACGCAATCAAAATTAAAAATCAATTTTTACCCATATTTATTTTTGGAGTCGGGGTCAGCTGTTTTTGGTAGCGATCGACTCAACATATTTAGTGGTACCCAGCCGAAGCCGGGTCGGATCACTAGTATAGTATAAAGTTCATTTGTAAAATGTTTACTTAAGGCATACTCGTATGTTGGTAATTCCGTAGCTGACGCTGGATCAATCGAAAAGCATATGCTCTCGAAAAAAAAAAGAATCACCGAAATCGGTTCACCAGGAGCGGAGTTCTGAGGTAACAAACATAAAAGAAAACAAACACACACGAATTGATAACCTCCTCCTTTTTGAAGTCGGTTAACAAAGAAAGAATATTTGGCCGCCGAGACTTGACATCAGATTTGCATCTGCCAATTTGTTTTCTTTTTCGTGTTTCCACCTTTCGCGTATAAATCATATCCTTCAAATAAATAAATATACGCTCACACCCGTAACCCAGAGGGATAGGCTGAGATTATGGATTCATTCATTCATATCCTTCATTTGTTTTAAGTACACATTTTGTAGTGTAGTGATCATATCCCCATACCTATATAGCACATCAACTTAATTTATTTGTGGGAATTTTACATTATTACATCATGGTCACTTTATATCTTTTTCGTTTGCCACCTTTTTCAACGGGTTTGACGGTCAACGTTGTGACCGTGGGCCTTTGTCTTTTACAAGACGGGGGCCGCGAGGATTGAACCTCTATAAAAACTCAAGGTGGCGCCAGGACGCGGCGCTCTTTTAATGGCGTAGTGCGAAGCCCCATCCCGGGTCGGCCAGTGGGCGTCACGGTGTCACGTGCAACTGAACAGTGCACATGAATAAGGCGCATTTTCTAAACGTAATAAAAGGTGATGAAATTTTTTATGGAAGTTTCGTCATTGTATAGAAGTTTTGAAGCTAGAAGCGTGAAACTTATTTTTTAGACTTTTGATTAAGTATAAATAAATGCGACATTGAAAGTTTGGAAAAAGTTACCCTTAAAGGTAAAATAAAAAAAGGAGACGAATTTGTATGGAAATATGTAAGGTTTATGTGAATGTTTTATAAATTTGCGACAAGAGACAAAATATAAATATAAAAAAAATACAAAGAAGAACTAAGATAGGAATTAAGTGACATTTAAGGAGTCATTACAGTATGTGAAACTGGAATGAACGCAAGTAAGAAACTTGTAAAGCGCCGCGCCGTACACAATGAGCGCTGCGCCGTCACGCCGGGGGAAGCTTATTTTGAATGTATGTATGAATTTTATTAGCAAAATAAATTGCCTAAAAATTAAAAATTTGCCAAAGTCACTATTCCTCGCGGTTGAAGTCGCAGGCATAGCTAATTTTTAATATATTTAACTTTTTTCACAGGCTATTTTTGTTTGGCATGATCTAATAACAATATTATTTCAATGAAGAGGAAGTGGGGAAAGGGTGAATAGGAGAAGGAAAAATTCTTTTTCCTATCTAACCCCTCGCTATCGATCGAAGGTAAGCAGAGACAGCCTCTGCAACTTATTTGCTTGTTGCCTATAGGTAGTGGTCACTTAACATATCAGGTAATCTGCTTGGTCGTTTGCCGCCTTATTCCATAAAAAATAAGGAATAAAAATCATATTGAGCTATGCAAACAAATAACACAGTTTATTGCAAAATAATATCAGTTATAAGATGGTTATGATTCAAGCTTTGTCTAGTACTGCGTTCAGGGCCTGGAAGTGTTTGCCGGTGGGGTCAAACTGTTTCTTAAGCGCGTTGTACTCTTCAGGGAACTTTTCATGCAGACCATTAAGCAATATTTTCAGTTTTTGTTTTTGTATGGAGTTACACTTTTCGCAAGACTCTCGGACAACCTCGGGCAGCGTGGCTGGAAAATAAACAACAACATTGCTTGATTCGTTTATCTTTTTTTAATAGAACAGACGCAAAGAGTAAGTACGCAAAAAACAGGAATGATAAAGATCGCCGTTAAAGTACGAAGCTAAATTTAAACAAGTGATTTTACTCAAATCTTAAAACCAAATCTACTAACATTTCTTCAATAGAGGTTTCGGCTAAAAACATGGATACCCAATATTTTTCTTTTCTTATCCCTCTTTTTCTTATAACTTTTAATATACATATTTACTTATGCCTTTTAATAAACTTTGATACCTGTGATAGATAATATGTCTCCTCATCCACGAATTATTTACAAAAAATCAGAAACATTATCGTCCTTTATAAATTGTGAAAAATATGTCTACAACAAGTTTATGTACCTATTTTAAGACAGGTAAGATTATTTTCAAATAAGATTACAAATCAATGTAAAATAATAATTAAGTAAACGTTAATCTAATAAGAAAGTAATCTGAAACCGGGATCGCGATGACCCTGACGGTGGTGTTGTGAAAAAACAGATGAAAGTAACAACTGAATATAAATTATTTCTTAAATAGACAAAAACGTTATGTAATATCAACCATCAATATGGCGTGATATTTGAAGCATGAACAGTATTAAAACTTGACTTGAAGTTTGGAGACGGTAAGACGATAGGAAGAATTATTAGTATACTTACCATATATTTATATACGTCCAAATACCGCGTTCCATACAAATTCAATATTAAAAAGTAAAGCTCGATTTTGCCGCGAATGTGTAATGTTTTTACACTTATCTTACTTTGAGGTAAAGTTTTTAAAAGATTTCATAGCACAAACCGTCATTTGTTTTTCAACCCTAAGATTTTGTATTCATGAGGCGGGAAACAAATGACTGAGCTGGAATTTACCAAGTCGCCAATTGGCGACGTAAAACTTAATTAACTTCACTTTTGTATCCCGGATAGAAATATGTCACATCTTTAATACTAACATTTAAAATCCTGGTTCATTTTGTTGCACGGCTTCTTGTCGGTGAAACAGTCCATCATCTCCCGTAACTTTTCTTCGTTGCCCACAAATGCTACAACGTCCAGGTCGTCATATTTCGAGGTGTACCCAAAGGTAGAACTAGCCAAACCCGCTAACACTGCTAGTGCTACGATACTCTTCATATTGGAGACGGTTTTTATCTGAAAATACAACAAAAAGTGGATAGATAGCACATTAATCGCATGTCCACGGAACATGGATTAAAATCGGAAAACTTTGAAGTTCTTGTTAAGAAAAGTATGTTGTCAAGATATTGGTTCGCAATCAACTCCGATACTACTGAACAGATCCCAATGAAATTTTGTATAGTGTCTGTATTTTGGTCCCAATTTCAAGATAGGAGAGGCTTTATTTCTTGATTGATAATAAATGTAATACCTCTTACTGATATTTTTATTAAATTTTACATATGATAAGTACATAAATTTGGTAGATGGAGTTGGCATCGAGCCTGTCGTAACGTATGATTGCCTGCCTGTAAGTATTTATAAATGAAGGGATCAAGCAAGACGCTGTATGTGCGGACGCTAATATGTGTTAATTTCGAGAACAATCAAAGCAAACAAACTACAAATTCATAGTTATTACATAATTTATGATTAATGTTTTGTTCATTTTAATAATAATAAGTAAGTATTTTAATAATAATAATAAGTATTTATAACTCAATTTCAGTTTGATTCAAAATTCATAAGAAAAATATATAATTCAGTAGTAAAATAAATAAAGCCTGCTTTGCTTCTATAAATTATATTAAATATCGTTTTACATTATTCTCTTGACAAGCGCAGGTATGTTTTAATAAAATGCTACGGTCAAGTTTAAATTATTTCGCTAAAAAATAAATGTTAATATTAAAAACCTTATGACATAGAAATAAATGTGCCAAGTACAACTTACGCGAATTATGAACTCGACTGATGTGTGATTCCGAGATGCATATATATATATACTGCTGTTTTCAATAGAATTTTTTTGCTTAAATGCCAAATCGATAGATGACGTAGGTTTTTCGCAGTTCGTGCCTTGAAGATTGAATAGCGTTTTTCTAAAAGGTGCTTCAATAAAATAAACTCCTTTTAAATGAATAAAACATTAATCATGAATTATTTACGTTTCGTATTTAAATTATGAGTTTAGTTTTATTTCCCTTGATGCACTTTTTGATCGGATGACCTCTGGACTGATAGCTGTACATAAATAAATTTATCAATAATAAAACAAGTCTGTGTTATTAACTTATCAGTTTAGAGTAGATTACACATTATATTGTTTAATATTTATATTAGTTTAATGAACTTATATTTATTACATACTTATCTAAAAACATTAACAGATGGACATTGATCTTCTCTTACACAAAATACGGTAAATATAAGTTACACTTGACATTGTTTGTTTATTTTTATTATTTATTTCATGAGTAACAAAAATAAAATAAATAAATCTATAGCATTAATCAAAATATAAGGTTGCAATAGGACCAAGCTAATGCTTGGTCCCATTTTTTTTGAGAGCTAATGTTGTTTAATGTAATTTGTGTAAGAGCTAATGCTCTCGAACAAAAAGTTCACATCGAAATCGGTTCACCAGGAGCGGAGTTCTGAGATAAATAAAAAACATAAAACGAATTGATAATCTCCTCCTTTTTGAAGTCGGTTAATAAAACAAAGTCTCCTTGCCGCTTCTGTCCGTTTGGAGGCAGTAAACTCAAAAACATGTTTAATGGGTTTTATACAATTTAACTTTTTATTTTACTAATATACACAGTATTCATGAGGAAGGTTTAATTAAATATAATAAAAAAATATAATTTTCCCTTAAACCCTAAGCAAAGCCGGGGCGGGTTCCTAGTTGTATTGATAAAATGCAATAAATAGTTCAATAAATAATAATTTGTGAAGTGCATAACATTGTGCATGTCTCTGCGCGTTTTTGTCAAATATATTTTTGGATTGGTTTGTATTGCTATCAGTACATTCCATATTCAACAGGTTCCTGGGTAATTTGCACATTTGCCAGACGAATTAGCAGCACTATACGAGACCAAGAGTCTATTGTATAATAGTTTCTAAATAGATTTCTTATAAATTCGATACTTTTTTTATTTTATTGAACATACTGTGGGATCGAATTTCCGTAAAAAGATTGTTTTAGTTAAAGCATGCAATTATTAATTTTTTCTAAGTCATATCTTTGACTTAGAAAATATTTATCATTTCTGTCTCCATAATAATTCTATATTTGTATCAACTTATTCAAGTTAGATTTATACATTAAACTTTTTGTATTAATAGTTACCATATGGTTTTTTGGGCTTCAATAGCATGATGAGATGCGAATTAAACAGTATACAACATAACATGTTGAGAATTTTTTTATCTATTCATTTTTTTATCATCTTATTAACAACAATAGATACACGAAAAGCCTTCAAGTTACATAGTCATCGGCGGTAAGACAACTTTTATTACTAAAGCGTTGATCACATAATTTACAATTAACAAATTTTACATTTTTCATATCGGCGACGCAGTTTCCCTGAATTGGTTCTCAGGTAACGGATTCGGGGGAGTCCGTTATACCCATAACTAAGTGCCGTTTGGACACACTTGGTTTTCTGGCACGCATTCCTGGAGAAGATTGATCTCTGCACTCTTGGAGCTGCCTGCTGCTATATATACATATAACAGGGAAATGTATAATAGCTATATAAAGTTTATGTTAAGTGTATACCTCTTCGTAATTTTTCAAAATTAATTTGATGTTAAAAACATACCGTCTACTCCATTAATGGAATAGTGTTTAAAATTAAAATAAATAAGCAATAATCGTGTTTAATATTTCGAATACTTAGCAACATTGAAGCATTTTATTATTAATAGCCAGTAATGGCAGGTTGCGTCAGTTATCCTAAGAATAAATATGGGAATCCTTTTTTTTGTTATAATTATTTTTATAAAATCATTCCGGTATATTTAGGTCATTTGAATGAATAAAAAATAACGCTGAGTGCAAAAAAGATTAGCGATGCGCTGATTGCATTGTACACCGCGCAATGTTTTCTTGATTTTCGTATGGAAACTTGTTAAGTATTAAAATTTTGTTGAAGGACAAGTTGTTAATACATTAACAACAAAACTTGTATTTGGAGTATATACAGACTTCTGCTTAGGAATTACTAATGTACTGGTGTGGTGATGCAATCACTCCATTATATTCAGAGAAACAAATAAATAATGGATTTAAAGAGTGAATAATATCCCGACAATACATTTGTAATGTCGAGCTGTAGGTACGCGATTTCCATATCCAGGTATTCTCGGTAAATCGGTTAAAATCATAGTGAGTGTTGAATTTAAATGAACTAGTAAAATACATACTTTGTTAGTAAAAGTTTATTTAAGGAAAAGGTTGACAAAATCACGTAGGGTGATATCTAATTATAAAACGTATATTGTTCGCTGCTATGAACAAACCTGCAACTGTGTGGCTGTCGATTTTAAATAAATATATATTTTTAATTACACACAATAATATAATAGCTGTTCCCGCGACTTCGTCCGCGTGGGAATCAATAAAAATGTTTTTTCGTACATATACTCATCTTATTATTTTTATTCACGAATCGACTTTTGTTTTAGCTCTTAACAAATTCGGAGAAAGAGAATTTTTTTTATCCTTATAGAGAGTTTTCGTTACTTTGAGTGAAAAAAGAGAAACATCCAAATCCACAATATTTTTAAACATGAGCTTCAAACAATATGAGTATTCTTATTATGGAACGTATTGATGCTACGTGACCCATTGGAATTTTTTTAGCCCCCTACTCCCCGGGTATATGCCAACACCTACCTCAGCTTCTAGTTTTCACGGCCGGCCGCCTACCCCTCGTCAACCCCCCTGTAGTAATTCATAAATATGTTCTTACATCATTTGTCGTAAAAGAAAATTCAATAATAATTTGGCTCAGATTTGTCTTTTTTTAATACGGCGTCGTTTTAAAAATCGCTAAACGCTACGCACCATATTTGAATAAAGCTCGACAAAGCGCAAATTTTCGCTAGAGGATATTGACTACGTGATGAAAATCTAAAACAGCTCCCCCATTGTTAAACGTGGTATTTTAAAAATCTCCCATTCCCCTCAAGTTTAATGTAAAGTTTACAACTGGTATTACGATTAGTAGCAACTGGGACCATAATTTTCAGATAATACAATCCAAGAGTAATGACGCACGTGTTCTAGGCAATTAACAGCAACAAAAAAGCGGTTGTATACGACCTTAGTTTCGGCTCCATAAATAATTTGTGGAGGCTTTTTGTAAACGGATAAAAACAAAAAAAAATATTTCTTGACATTTGTCGTCGGAAAATTAACTTACCGTAATTGAGAATGCTATTGGTCTATAGTGATTGTATCGATGTGTTAAAATAGTTGATTGTATTAATGTTTAAACCAACCACATGTGCTCATTTTCAAATCTCTTTTTGGTTTCTCGTGCTTTCTGAAAAGTTTGGCTTTGTTATATGCATGGGTCAAGGGTTTCACTTAGTTAATTTCAATGTAAATCAAAACCTTAATTACTTAATGCGAACGAATTGTATTGTAAAAAATCAAGTGGCATAAAACATTGCTTCCTAATTATTACTTAAATTGTGATACTCCTTCGGAACATTCAAAATTAACGGACGTACATGTAAAAACAATTTTAATGTTAAATCTCACACTAGAAAGCCCCCAACATTCTTAAAATTTTCTCGAACTTTTCTCTTCGCGTATTAATATTCAACTTACACATAATAGTGCTCACCATAAATGAATCGATGATTGTAAAAACCCACCATTTGCCTTTACAAAACTTGTGGGAAATGCAAAAAAACTGTCTGGTATAAAAAAAATATATGAAATGGTTGCTGCCAAAGATTGGAAATAATAGGTAATTTAAATATAAACTGGTATAAACAAAATCAATCATTATTAAGGGTGCTATTGATATTTTATGAAGCTTTGATTTTTTTGTTTTTGGTGGGTTTTTACAGTCATCTTGAAATTGGTGTGTTTTTACAAACAATATTGAAATAAAAAATCGGTTTCGAATCAAAAATCAATCAGAAGCTCATTCCAGAAATTCTGTCTTCATGTACATACTCTACACATTTTTTTTAAATCGGCCATTTTTTTTGTTTTGATGGGTATTTTTCCTGAATAAGCAGATTGTTCTGGGAGGGGTACAACCCTCCTCTTATTAATCTTTAACAAAAACGTGTGCTTTGTCAGTCCGTTGATAAATTCATGGCATTTTACTGGCACATCACCATCAACGTTTGTGAAATTGAAGTAATGGAATTTGGAGATGGAAAAATCCACTTTTTGAGATCTTGGAATTCTTCTATGTTTTGTTTCTAAAGATAGCGCTGTCTTTTTGTAATATTGGGTCCAACATTGCTTAAATTTTAAGATGTCCTCTACCCCCCAAATGCTCTGTCGCATGGTAGGAAGGAGGGTCCTCTCATCGGGTATAGGTGGTCAATTTCCTCGAATCTCCCAGAACCTACTAAAGCCATGTTTAGCCTCACAAAGCAGTGGTTTTTATTTTTTCCCCCACAATTGTCGCAAAAAAGCATAAGCTTCTTTACTGAGGTGTCAACATACTCTTGAATGTATTTCAAAATAAATGTGCATACCTCATCAGGTCCTTTATGAGCTTGGCTCTCGTGGTATAGATAGATTATATTTGTACCAGTCTTAAGATTGTGTATACTGAACACAGAGACGGTAAGTTGACGCAGATAGAAGAGCTGTTGTACTGGAACCATTGGCAAGGAGACATTTTGCATGTAGTCAAAACAAATTCCAAAAAATTCTTCATCATGTTGACTTCTTGTCTTGGCTTCATCTAGTTTTGCCAAATAAATAAAATCTCTCGGTCGGTGTTGCCAAGGCTTGATTGTAAAAACCCACCATATGCAGCCATTTGGTGTGTTTTTGCACTCAACCATTTTAAGCAGCTGTCATGTTAATAGGAAGGAGGGTTGATAGTTGTGTGTTTTTACAACCAATTCATAGATTTCGGTTTCGCGAACAAAACTGTGTACTTAAGTCTATTTCGGAAAAAATGTCGAATGGTGGGTTTTTACAATCATCGATTCAAATACTATACATTTATTTACTATCGATCGATTAAATCAGTTCATTATGAATATTAAGGTACTACGGTGTGCATACGGAGAATAAGGAGCGTTACACCTTTTAGCTTCAAATTTTTACACTTAGAATAAATATGTTTCGTTAAAAATTAATTATATTTTGTAATATTAATGATATCAGAGTTGAATTGTCATTAGATATACCAACTAATAAAAATAGCATGATGAGAGTGAATTTTAGAATGCGCGTACACACGTTTTGCAGAACACTGTTGACGTATCTCAGATTATAATATATAATATTTATCTTATTGTTACAAAATGGTTAATAGCCTTAAAAATTAAATTGTCATAGATTTGTCTAAATAAAATGAAAAAAAAATCACGTTCTATTCTTTTTAATGGCGTTATGTAATTTGAAATTATTAAGTTTCACTTTATGATCCTCTTCCATCGGCGACATAAATTTATATCGTTTTTTATATATATAATTCTAACTATAGGTGTATACAACTATAGAAGGTTATTGTACGTTTATGTCTTTATTATTTCAATGTATCTTTAAATAATTAGATATCATTTCAATCTTATATATCTTATATCCTTTTATAACATGGGATAGAAACCGCACATTTTATCTAAAAAAATACTATGCCAAATATCACACGCCTTCGTTTCCACATCATTCTTAAAACCTGTATAAGAATAATGGAATATGAGATTGTATATGTATATTTCTTATATATTATGAGCTTTTATTCCAATCTTCCTCCCAGGAAGACCTAAGTAAAAGTTTGGCTTGTGTAGCAAGGTCGCAACAGGTTTTTGTATGGGAATAAATCTCCAGAAGTAACAGCCAGATTGACCAATTCATTAGCTTTGTCGTTACAAGGTATGCTGCTGTGACCCGGCACCCATATTAACTCTACGTGAAGAGCACTTTTAGAATCCGAAAACATAATGGTCCTTCTCAATTTTACTAAAAGAATATATTCAGGGTATTTAAAAGATTCCAAAGCATTCTCCCGTAAATACTGATGAACACGCCTTCGTTTTCACGTTATTCTTAAAAGCCTGTATAAGAATAATTATATTTTGATGTCTTTTGAAATTTGAAAATTTGATCAGTGGTTTAGGAATGTATAGAGGACAAACAAACATTTTTTTATAGATAGTTTTCAAGGGTTTTTAAATTTTTGCGCGGAACCTTACTTCTTTTGCTAACATTTAATTAGCCTATGTTATTCGGCGCAATTTTACCTTTCTTCCAGTAAAATCAATATCGGTTTAGTAGTTTCGGAGATTACCCGGAGCAGTCAGACAGTAAGACAAAAAATTTAAAAAAATGTATATTTTTTATAAGTACCGTTTATATTATGTGTACTCAGTACGGAAAATTTATTTTGATATTACATACAGACACTTCAATTTTATTTATCTGTATAGATGAGCTGTAACTACCTCTTGGTGCTGAGCATTATCCGGGTCAATTTCAAATGCCACAGTTATAGAAGAGCATAACAACAACAAAATCAAAAAATATATATGATTTTTTTATATAATTAAAATATTTATAATGCAATACTGATAATACAAAAACAGTTGAAAAATATATAAAATAATTCTTGCATTTGAAAACTTTCCGTATTTCAAGTTTTATTTATTAACTGATATTATCAACGTAATGCATTAACACCATATTTAAAACAGTTCAGCTACATATTTGTACTCCAATAAATGTTCCTGATTATTTTAACACGCCTTTTAAAAAGTATGAGCAAAAATACATTGATGTTTATTTTATGTTTGCTAAAGAATCAGGTGTCAATGTTTAGCCACAGACAAACCATTACTTAAATATCGACTACCATAAAGATAGACTTTTTAAATACAATAATACTATTTTTACATAAATAATACGTTATAGTACTTTTTTTTTTTCTCGGGGGGTAATCTTAACCAAGATACCCTGCTTCTGGGGGAAAGACAGGGTTATGTGAGGTTTTACTCACTAAAACCCCCCCGGTGGCCATCTTCGAGTGCGAACGTTATAGTATGTACCCTACATATGGCGTACTCTAGATTTTAAAATCTGAATCACGTTTTCCGCCTTACTTTATTTAACAGTTGTTTCTGATTAAACTGAGTTCGCTTTACGGAAACATCAAACTTGGGATCGGGGCCGCACAAAGTTGAGGATATTTATAACATTATCCTTGAAGTTTTGTAATATACTCTATTATAACTAAAGAAAATGTGTCTGATAACGCATTTTTTCTATTCTATTCATCTCTGAAATATTTTTAAGACGGTAATATTTTTTAAAAGTTTTTAACCTTAAGCTTGCTTCCACGATGAACGAAGAGCAAAAAAAATATAAATTATATTTCCCTTACCCAACCTCTATGACTATTTCATCGGTCATCGTTTATCGCCGCCTGGCGAGAAATTCGTAATAATTTGTACGTAATCTTGTACTTGTCAGAACCAAAGGCGTCATCTTATTAAGATTTGATGCGGACTTCCCTCTACTAATTTTATCATAATAAACATTTTAAATTTCTAAGGTTAAGGCTTCTCTATAGATGCGCGTATTAGGATTTTTCTGTTACGAAAAAGCGTTACGGCTGCATAGTGGGAGTTTTTTTTAAGGTTATTACTTTGTAGCTCCGCTCCTGACTTACAGATTATATTTTTTAAATGACAGATAGTGCTTGTCATGTGGTCCCATTAAAAAAAAATCAAAAGCTGACAAGTAGTTTTTGAGTTATCCTTAACAATAATAAATATTATCCATCTTTTATGTGTAATCTATTAACGCCAAAACAGTGAACCATCGAATAATTATAGGGCGGAGCGAAGTTTGCCGTGCCAATTAGTTCTTAATAATGCGTACTGAAAAGTCGGTTAAAAATAAGACAATTTTGCTTTCTTGGTTTATGTAGGCTAGACCATGGGACTTAAAATGACGTATGAAAGAATTGTAGCACATTAATTATGCTAAATAAAAAAAGTCCGAGATGACATATATTCTGTGGTTGTCTCACAATAACCATTTTTTCTGAAGAAACATTAATTAAAACGCATACGCTACTTAGTACGCCATTATTCATGTTCGGTATGTATCCTTGTCCATTTAAATATGTTAATTGTCAAGGAAATTTAATGTAGATTATAACTGTCTTTTAAACTATATTATTCTGACCAATAGTTTAGAAGATATCAAAAGATTAAAAATACGCGCAACTGAAAAATGCAATAACTGGTAACAAAGAAAAGGACAACACCTGTCCCTTGAAGTTTTTTTTTTTTTAAATTTATTAGGGTAAACAAACAGTGTCACAGATACATTACGAGCAATCAAATCTATTACGGCAAAGGTCATATAGTAACATAACTTCAATACGTCTTGATTCTAAAGTCAAGAGATATTTTAAGTAATTTTTTTTATGTTAAATTAGAATTGTAATGCATTCTACGTAAAAACGGTTTTCGTACATTTTCTACCATTAAAATTATATTAATAGTAGCTATTTGGAGAGCATTATAAAATGCTCTCCAAATAGCTACGACATATACTAATTGGGAACGAATTTGTATAAATATAAAGGTGAAGAAAAGTCGATGGACGTTTAAATTTTTTAGCAGACCTCATAACAAATCCGTGGTTTTTAAAAGCTTTACACACAATATTGTCTATGTACATCACGATGTAGTTTACAATCCAGTGTTACTCCTAGGTCTCTCATTAAGTCAACGGTATCAATTTCCAAATTGTACAATTTATAAACATTTAGGCTTTACATTTCTTTACTCTTATAACAGTACTTCGAAAAATGATCTAGGTGGTTTTGAAAGTTGTTATGATCCTGGACACTCTATATAATGAAATATTTTAAGGTCATCTGCATATAAAAGAAAATCACGAAATTTAAAACACTCATTAACAACTTTAATAAAAATAATAAATAAAAGGGGTCCCATAATTGAGCCCTGTGGCATACCAGACGTGATTGGTACTAGTTCCGATTTATACCCA
>JWHW01014207.1:74390-85083 GCA_000931545.1 Papilio glaucus
ATTAGTACAATTTTGATCCTTAATGTACTTAATAATAAATACGTAATTTATTGTACTATATTAAGAATCAAAAACCTATCGCCATAACAAAACACTTCTTTAAACACGATAGATGCATTTAGAAAATGGGTTTATTTTATTATGTTATGGTTGAAATTAAAAGAACAATGAATAAGTAAACTATGTAACTACTTAACTATATATACATTAAATAAAAATGTAACTGATCGCTGCCTGTACATGGAAGATATTTGAGAAATGCTATAAAACCCAAAACAATGATTTATTAGATTATTTGTCTGTTTGTATGTGCGTTTGTGGCGTAATCGATTTAGGTGCGGTTTTCACTAATGTATTGTAGTCAGCTTTCCTTAGCATTTAGTTTGTTTTATCTCAATCGGTTTATAAATAAAAAAGTTATATCAACTTAAAGAACCATGTCAAACATTTTTCCGATAAAAATGCTATAAAATAGAATACCATTACTATTTGGGATGTATGTTTAGTAGAAATGGTAGGCATGTTAAAGATTTTGCAAGGACAAGTGAATGCGGGAAATAAAATGAATGGGGCTATAGGTACAGTAGTCAGAATGTGACTATGAAGGCTCGTATACACAATGCTGTACTAGAACCCACTTTATTGTATGGAAGTGTCAGCTGGGTTTGGCAGGAAAAGCATACTAGTAGAGTTAATGCCGTTGAGATGCGATCCTTAAGAAGTATGATAGGCGTGATATTGAATGATAGGATTAAAAATAGCATTATAAGGGAAAAGTGTGGCCTAAAAGTCGATGTTGTGTCTAGAATTGAGAAAGGTATTCTTCGGTGGTTCGGGCATATTGAAAGGATGAATGAAGAGAGAATAACGAGAAAAAATTATGTTGCAAAAGTGAGTGGCAGTGTTGGTAGGGGACGCCTCAGGCAAACTTATATCGATCAGATTAGCGGTTTACTGAAAAAAGGCGATATAAGGAGCACCCATAACCGACGAGCATGTATGCGTAGATGTATGAATGTAGAAGAAGCGAGAGAGGTATGCCAGGATCGCGCCAAATGGAAATCCATGGTCTCTGCCTACCCCTCTGGGTTACGGGCGTGATGGCATATTTAATTATTTATTTATAAATTAATTGCAGGGCGGGTGAAACCGCGGGGCACAGCTAGTAATAAATAAAATAATGTTCAATAAAATCAAGTTATAACTCGATCACCTCGAAGACTTACTTGTTCACGACCTTAACTGAACCCATAAGTAGCGAGCCAATCAATGACTTAAAACTTAAAAACTGTTAGTCACTATTTTTTGTGGTGTAGCAGTATGGAATTCGAGCCATGTTCTTTGAATTATATTTGAAGATAGAAACTTCAATAACTAGACTTTAATATTTTTTTTCTAAATCCCTAGCTTTATTATCACCCTTAAAACATTGACAGATTCACGATGCCTGCCCTCGGAGTCAACAGTTTGATCAAGTTTTTGCTAAAATGATTTATAAATAAGTACACTATGAGTTGAATTATCGTGGCCGTTTTCACCGTCTTTACTCTATTACCCTAGGCGCCTGACGCTTTCAAAGTTTTTTTTTTACAATTTTTTTTAATATTATATCATGGGGAATGTTCCGTAAACTTCTTTGGAACAATTCCTGACGCTGAGTTGCGTCATCTCTCAACACGACAGGGCTCTAAATACCATAAACAACATCTGATGGTTGACATTCTACTACTGTGCAGTTTTCGCGTAATTTTCTACAACAACCGCAACAAAAATTATTTCACAAGGAATTATTTTCCAAGCCAATACGACTTAGAGTCCTTCAAGAAGAGACCGTACTCAACACATCTGCAGTTCTTCTGGTGTTGTAGATGTTCATGGGCGTCAATGATCACTGCATATTAAGCGACCCACTGTTCATTTGCCTTTATGCTATAAAAATAGTTCTACGGAACTTGTATAGTCTATCAATACTTCATAAAACCTGTACTTTCCCAATTTAATGTTTATGCGCCATTGATTGACATTAGTTTGATTAGATGGAGCTTAAGATACGGCGATCACAACAATCGCAATAAAATATTTATATTTGCATTAAGCAAGTATTATAGAACCAGAAGCGCAAATATTATTCCAAACAGCTTAAGCAATGACGACACAAATTTACACGTAAGTTTACAGACTAAAAAGATTGAGCTCACTCAGTAAACTATGCTACTAATATTATAAATGCAAAAATTTGAATGGATTGATGGACGTATGGATTAATCTTTCACGCCGAAACAGCTGAACGGATTTGGATGATATTTCTAATATTTATGCGAATAAATAAACATTGGAATAAAACTAATTTTACGGACTCTATCGTAAAATAAACGCGATAAAATCCGTTAAAAGTTATATTCTGATCTGGATGAAAATTGGCACAGAGATAGATTATAGTCTGGAATAGTACACTGGCTATTCTATTCTTCCCATCCCTTCTTTCTATCCCGGAAAAATGCACGGTTCCCGTAGAATATATTTGATTTTGTTTTTCGCAGATTTAAAATAAAATCAAAATTAAAAAACTTGGAGCAACTCACGATGTGATAGACAAATTGAGAATTGAAAGGTTAGCATGGACATGTTATGAGGAGGAAACTATGAGATAGCAAGTAGAGTTATTCCTTAGTGTGAAGGGGTATGTCTGAAGGCGCAGGCCTAAGAAGAGATGGATGGGTTGCGTGAAATGTGACATGATTAAGATGGGAGTGACTGATGATAGATCGACTTGGGAGACGAAAACCGGTTGTACCGAATGCATATAAAGTGGAAACAGCAGGTATAGGGACAAAAACAATTTTTAAAATTTTTGTTTGTCTGTCTGTTCTGGCAAATCTCTCTCTGGATTTTGATAGAACTTTTACTGGTAAATACCGGATATTAAAAGAAAAAAACTAAGAATAATTTAATTTTCACAAAAGAACCAAGGTGCAATAGGATCAAGTAAATAACCAACGGAATTGTGAATAAAATCATGCGTCGCCATAGATGATATTGCACATGGTTGTAGCAACTAAATGAAAATAGAGTTTTTATTCATTTTGCGCGATGAAAACATTTTTTTATTTAATTCAACGCGGACGTAGTTGCGGGAACTGCTAATAATCAATATAACAGGCGTTATCTACCAGTATATAATACAAATAGGATACAAACTATACGCTAATAAGATGTGCATATGAATTATGACGAAAATGTATAAATATGCATACAGAACAGCTCAATATGTAGGTGCCACACAAGCTCACTGAAAGAAACCTAATGAACCACTGTTAATACTCTTTATCGAAACCGAACTGATTGAAGAGATTCATAACTGGTGATTAAAAATTGGATCACGTACGACAAGAATGTGTGAAAAAGGTCGTGGTCAAAGTCTTTACAGACTGTGTCAAACCCCAGGTTAACAATAAGGTGATTATTTTATTTATTTCTTAGCTTAATTTTTATCCCTTATATATAGTTTTGTGTTGTGTACATATTTATTCATTCAGCCAATAGCTGATGAGATTAAAGCAAGAAGGTGAGAGAAACTGGCTTGAATTGATCAATAGAAAGGGTGTCTTTCATGACGACAGCGCTATACCACACACATCTTAAGCCATTCAGCTAAAATTAAGAGAATTTTTTTAGGAGGTGTTAATGCATCCACCATATAGCTCTGACCTTCCAGAGCTGCTTTAGATTCTCACCTGTTTAGGTCCCTTCAGAAATCTTTAGGTAGTGTCAAGTTAACATCAAGAGAGTGACTGGAGAGAGACTGACTGGTTATGCTTGGTTGGTGGTTTTTGCCTTCCTTCAACCTTCAAAATGGAAAAATGTCATTGAACAAAACGGCGTGTAATTATGTTAATAAACTTTGAAAAAGAGTTGACTTGAATTTTCAATTAAATACGGAGAAAATTTTTCCCCAACATATTACAGCACAATATACAATTAGAATATTAGCTATATGGATAAATTTATCTCTTTTAATAATAATAATAATTTGATTTATTGCAAAACTGTGTATACTGGTAAAGCTGTCAAATACGTAAATGTATATAAAGTATAGGTATCAACAGTTACCTCGGGCGTGCAATATGATAGTGGCTAGCTATAACACTAATGCGACAATCTTAAAGTTCCAATTCAAAAGAAACACGCAAGTTACAATGGAAACTCAGAGCAATAACATACTATATGTATTATTTAATTTGTGTGCTTATAATTTAAAAAAAAATCCTCAATACAATAAAATAAACGTTCCAGCAACCAGTCTTCAGTTTAAATTTAAAGATTTTACCGTTCAGTGCCTTTATATCGATAGGTAAATGGTTGTACACTCTTGTTGCGGTGACATACGCGCTTTTGAAATACATTTGTCAATGTATGATTTCCAGTGTAAGAGTGTGTCAATTTTTATTTCAAGAAAATTAACATTGTCTACTTCTTCTACTACATAAGTCACGCAGGCTATTGTTAAATGAAGCGAACAGCGGTTTTATAATTACTGAATTGCACAATTTAGTTTTTGACAGGTTAACAGCAAGATTAATTGACTTGAACCACATTATTATTACTTCTAAAGAATGATTTCATTTTCGAAATCTATTTTGGTTTAAGTTTAAATTCTTATTGCTGAAGAATATAGTGGCATCATCTGCGAAAATTAATTGATTGATTGATTCTAACATTAAGATGCCATTTCTGATTAGTTAGTCAGTGAACTAGTTCGTTCTTTGTTTCTTATAATGAGTTCTTCACTCACATGTCAACCTCAATTGCTCCTACAGTAGGAAATAAGACGCAGTCGTATTCTATATTAAACAATTAAGAGTGTTTTACTGACTCGATCGATCTGACCATTTCGAGCATTCCATCGATTCATCTTGTACTTAGTTCCTTGTAAAAAATGTTTTTGATCCTTAGCCCTGACGTAACGAACAATTCGCGAGTTTGTGTCTGGCATCCTTGCAATGATACAGCTTTATTTGTCGAGTGCTATTTGTTATAATAATAATCTTGATTCTTATCCAATAATGTGCAGACATTGTGTATGATCGCACCTTTTCCAACTACTTCCATATAAGCAGACTCCTGCTATTTCGTTCGAGTGACGTACAAAATACTTAAATCACCACGATTGACTTTTCGAGTTTTTCCTCAGGGTTTCCCTTGTTTTAGCAGCGCGCCGCTGTCACCT
The DNA here is from genome assembly GCA_000931545.1 of Papilio glaucus. Taxonomy (NCBI): domain Eukaryota; kingdom Metazoa; phylum Arthropoda; class Insecta; order Lepidoptera; family Papilionidae; genus Papilio; species Papilio glaucus. Next base: position 79,618 of record JWHW01014207.1, read on the forward strand.
TTTCGTTCTTTTGCAAATATCAAAGTGATACATTTACTTAATTTTTATACATTTAAAATACGCGAAGTTGTTTTTCTTTTGAAACCTAAAAGTATTTTGCCTTTTAAAAGGCTAACCGAACCTGTATTGACATGTAAATGTTTGCACATTTTTTTTAAGTGTTTACAGATATCGGGTATCATATTTTACAATTTTTTAAGTTAATTTTTAAAAAAAAATGTGTTCGTTGTATTATGGCTTTCTATTTTTCTTATTAATTAGCGTAGGAAATTGTCCATATAAAATCAAAATATTGAGAACCGCCGCGGCTTCGCAGGAATGGCACTAAAAAATTTGAGATGATAAAATGTTATCTATTAAGTTGGACTAAGTTGATCAAAATGAAATTTGGGCACATTGTGACCAAATTTCATTACGATCAGTTTAGTAGTTTCGAAGTTTATTTCGGAAATTTTTTAATATGGGGTCGGTACAGTACGACCGTAGTCCATACTGTAATGGGTTTTGGCTATAGTGTTTTTTAGGGCCGGCCGCCTGCCTGATGTCAACCCTCCTCGGGCCAATATGAAATATTAGTAGATTATCGAAATAATTGACTACTATTTCTTTTAACCATCGCCAACCAAGCTTAAACTTGGTTGAAAATGGTTTAGGATATTAGTCGAACGGCGGATTCGGACCCACGACCATGTTGTGCATGTTTCACAGTCCGTACCCTTAACCATAAGGCTATTGGCGTTTCACATATCTTCGTCGATATTAATAAACAATTATCTGATTACTGTTAATAAACAGATATCTGTCGTATGGATATAAAAAGAAACAAAAATGATTGTTGGCGTAGGAATAATCGTTAAAAAACAACCTTGAAATAAATGTAGGCGATGTACGTCAATAAGAGGAAAATAAACAAGTTATCATAAGTTACCTTTAGTCACTATCTGATGGTGTTTGGTTACAAACGCCCGTAGAAATTGCAAAGACATAAATAAATATTACGTGCACCGACTAGTTAACATCATAAATACAGTTTAATATCGAGATAAGACCTATTGTGCTAAATGAAGCTGGTTCAATCGCGCTCAATGACATCACATACTAAAGGAGTCGCAACTCGCATTTGACTTTAATTGACAGTAGCGCAGAGAGCGACCGTCGACTGTTCTAAGCTGACCTCGCTTGCGACACGTCTCGCCTCGGCCGATATAAAAATACGCTGAATTCGAAAACAAAATGACAACATTTATCATTGGATTCATTTGCGCCATCATTTTGGTGAGTTTTTTAAGCGTTTAAAAAGAATATACACTTTAGTGATATGTAGTATTAAGAAATTAAGAATATTATTTATTTCAGGCGGTTCTGTTGATTGCCTGGCTGGCGTACTACATGTTCTGTAGAGAACGACACAAGCCAGAGTGTTATCAATACAGCATCGAAGATTTACGAATTAGAAATATAGAGATTGGGCAAGAGCAAGACGAAGGCGCCAAGAAGCAAGTGACAACGGGTATTTTTTTCATGCCGTCGCGTCACCACAACGACAATGACTATGTCAGCAGACCTGATTATCCGGAAAGTCCCGCTCCGCAATTACAAATGAAGACGGAGAAACTTATTGACATACTTAATGATAGCCCCGTCGATGCAGATGTCCACAAAAATGTCAGCTTTGATTTGACATCGCAGTGTCACACCAGCGACGTGTAATAAATATGTACAAACCTGTTAATTGTTAAATAATGTATTTTTCATTGTATTACTAATTAATGTCATTTTTATGTACCCATCGAGTTTTAAATAAATAATATTTTTGTATACGCATGATATATTCATTTCTGTACGGTAAATGTTTCAATCATCTATTTTGTACAAACACCCACACGCTCATATGCATACACAGACTTTGTTTTTGTGTTTAAAACATTTTTCTTTTCTTTTCTTTCTTCTTTTCTATTTAATTTTTCTTTTGTATTTTTACGATTTGTGTAAATTTATTGGAAAATAAATTTAATTTAATTTAATGATTATTTATTAAGGTAATGGTTATAAAAATGTAAGATTACATTACAATATGTTATGCAATTATGTTTATGACTAATTTAAAGGTGCCTGTCAATATAATCTTCGCTGCACTGCAGTGTTATACATTTGCCGATCAATTTTAAAAGGCGCGAGTAAAAATTGTCACTGTCCAAGCGTTTTGACACTGTCGACCATTTTTTCAACGGCACTTTTCTCAGTGGGTTTGAACACGTGTACAACAGCACCGCCTGCGTCGCCCAGTGTCTGCACCATATCTGACCACGCATTTTTCATAGATTCCATGACGTCACGCTTGGATTTGTTCTCTGACGGATACGCAGAGACCACAGCCAATAACGTCTGAAAATAAAGGATTCTTTAATGTCGTAAAACTTATCTTTTATCTACTTGCAAAAAAAAACACAGTGTAATATTCAATAAAACATGGCGATGAGAAAGTTTGTATTTACGTATAAATACAAACTTTCTTAGAGAACCTTACAACAAAATATATTTTTATTATTTAACATTAACACTAATTAACAATTTTTTTTCGATATTGACAATTACATTTTTTTTCAATATTTAGAATCATAACTATAATATTGTTAGGAATAATAGAGAGAACAAAAAATTGATTAGTAATGTCACAGGAATAGGAAATAATGAAACACAAAATAATTTAATATACGTAATAATTATATTTATATTGGCATCAATCTATCCCACTCAATTATTCTTTTAGTTGCATTTCATTCATTCATTATTATATCATATGTACAGTGCAGCGCGAATATGTTTTTTCCTGTTGTCTGATGTATCTCAACGTCTTTTCTCTTGCTTATCGGAGTGATTTCGTGAAAATGGGACGGAAGTGTGTAACAGGAAGTCGAGTAAGCGCGCACTGTTAGATTTGATAAATAAGCACGCGGTGCTAGAGCTGGCCGTGAGATGGCACAAACCCATTTTCCGAGAGGTTGGCTTGTATAATGTTAATATTGCTTATTAACAAGGTGAGATGTCAGATGTACACACCATTAATGCGACTACTGTAAGGCGGGATCGTTTTTTTTGTATTGTATGAAATGAGTCACAAACATCCAACTCACAACCCCGAATTTACCTTCACTTTTACTCATAAATATATCATACCCGTAGTACCTCTTTGACTTTTTAAAAATAATATCGACTTCAAGTAAAAATTTAAGTACAATATTTTCTATATCAGCATTGGCAATGGTAACGCAGATATGTTGCACGCTAATGTGGTAAGTTTGCGACAATGCTTGACCTTAATTAATACTCAATATCTTAAAGGGGCAACAAGTTGTGTGTTAATTAAGATATATGAAGTGTATGTCTTTTAAAATGAAAACGATACTTCTAATTAGACTAAAATAGCGGTTAACATTATTCGACATCGCAATCAATTTATAATCTAACCCAATTCAATAATCCAGTAAGAACTAAATCTTGATTTTTTTCTCGTTAAAAATAAACTTTAATACGAAGAACGTACTTACAAATCCGATTAAAAGAGCTGCACGGAAATCCATCTCGAATTTTGCGTATAAGAGAAGCAATACAGAATGCTCGTCTTGTTTATACTAACGCCGTCCTCTTACTAACAATACAGGGGATAAACAGGAAGGTCTGAATTTGTTCTGGCCATTCACGTGAATCGCAGTAATCGGCCGACCAAATAACCGGGGACAATAGGCCTCTAACGCGCCAACAGCGAGGGCTGCGGACCGTGACCATTATAACAATAAAATCCATTTATACAAACAAATTACGATAAATAATATAAGTACATTCAGCACTTAAAAAAAAAACTAGTAACGTGTTCAAATACCCAGCTTACCATCAAACTAATAAAGAAATAAATATTCGGAACCTGTAACTCATAGGGGTAGGCGGAAATTACGGATTTCCATTCGGCGTGACAACTCTCCCGCTTCATCTACATAGACATGCTCGTCTGTTAGGCGTACTTCTTATATCGCCTTTCTTGAGAATGTCACTAATCCGACGGATATAAGTTGTTCTGGGACGTCTCCTGCCAACACTGCCAAATGAAATAAAAAGTTGTGTCTCCATACTTTTTATTGTAAGCATTTAACAGTAGTAAAGACCGCAGCAACAAAGGTTGCACGTATTGACCGACTCGAGTGTATAATGATCATGAGGTGTATAATCATCATTTGCAAGTCATGAATTCATACATCCTCGTTTCATCTGTGAAGTAAGGTGCGTCGGTCCCGTCTCCTTCAAATGCTTTTAGCCTGTCCCTTTTCCTTATCTCCCCCGCTTTTCTACGAAAAGCATCGTTAACTCCTCTTTCAGGATTGTCCTCGTTGTGGATGTCAAGGGTTCACTCACTATCTAAATAACATTTCCCAAATTTGTTAAATTGTTGCTGTCAAGTATCACTTGTACTCAATGCCTAAGTATTATAAAACATGCAGCGGATCAGTAAAAGAATATTTTCTTTTACCCAAATTTAAATTTAAACTCGTCCCAGGTTTTAATTTAAATATTTTGAATAAAATAATTGAGATTGGATTGAACAGTGACCTTCTACAAGCATTTAAGTCTCTTTATAAAGATTCTACTGCTTGCGTTAGGACTATCGGGGCCTACTAAGACTGTTTTAGCATCAATAAAGGTGTAAGACAGGGCTGTGTAGCATCCCCGTGGCTGTTCAATCTCTTTATGGATGATTGTTTGAAAACTTTGAAAGACGAAGAGTGTGGATTAAGAATGGGTGAGCTAGTTGTAAAATGTCTCTTGTACGCCGATGACCAGATCGTGTTTGCCTCATCGGCGGATAACTTACAACTTATGCTGAATGTAGTAAATGATTCATTTGAAGGTAAAGGTATGAAGATGAATGTAGATAAGACGAAAGTAATGGTGTTTCAAAGAGAACAGAGTAAGACAGTAATTGATATAAATGTTAACGGTAAACAAGTGGAACAGGTGGAAGAGTTCGTGTATTTGGGGTGTACGTTTAGTAGAGATGGTACACATGTTAAAGATTTTGAATGACGAGTGAATGCAGGAAAAGAATGGGGCTATAGGTACAGTAGTGCGGAGTCAGATTGTGTCTATGAAGGCTCGTCTGGCTATACACAATGCTGTACTAGTCCCCACTTTAATGTGAGAGCTGGGTTTGGCAGGTAAAGCATGCTGGTAGAGTTAATGCCGTTGAGATGCGATCCTTAAGAAGTATGTTAGGCGTGACACTGAAAGATAGAATTAAAAAATTGTCTAGAATTGAGAAAGGCAAGCTTCGGTGGTTCGGGCATGTTGAAAGGATGAATGAAGAGATAATAACGAAACAAATTTATGTAGCAAAACTGAGTGGCAGCGTTGGTAGGTTACGCCCTAGGAGAATTTATATCGATCGGATTAGTGCCTTACTAAAAAGGGCGATAC
>JWHW01014207.1:85244-105220 GCA_000931545.1 Papilio glaucus
GTTTCCGTCAGCGTGTGTGAGCGCATATTTATTTATTTTTATTTGAATAACCCATTTAGGGGTTTGCTTCCATTATTACATTATAAGTGCATGTCTTGTGAATTTTGAAAATAGAGATAATGAAATATTTACAATTTATTATAGATGTTGTGGATTGTACGTGGATTTTCATTTTATTTATTTAATTTTATTCGTTTTTACTTTTTGTGACAGCCTTAGAATTAATTTTATTTAAAACGGTCCTGAGGATGTATCAGTTCAGACTTGACAGATCGCCGGCCACCTAATTCAATCATAAAATTGCACTGCCCTTCAACGCAACTCATATATTTTGAATCTATACTTTTAAATAAATTTTATTTATGTTATATACATAGCATAGATAATAAAATAAGTAGTATTAATTATATTTTTCAAGGGTTAACTTCCACGATAAGAGACACAGATTAAGTCTTGTTTAATTTTAACCGTTTTTTTGAACTGTCTCTTAATACTAAATCAATTAAATATTTTAAGTACGTAACTAAATCTTTTTATTTTTGTAATGAAAAACGTTTACATACCATTTCACTACTGAGCACGGTTTTATGGTGATTAACAAAAGTTAAGATGTACACTTGAGCTCAACGCCGAGAACTTTTAGATTGAAACAAACTGATAGAATCTGTTTATCTCGATGATTTCATTTGTCTTTGTTGCATAATATTTTTAAAACTACTAAGAGTTATAATATACTAACACTTCTTTCCCATGTTAAATTAACAAAACAATAGGATTGTTTTCATCGGCAATCATGGGTTAAGTAAACAACACATTCTGCCAATGGTTTATGAAAAAATATTATACCATACAAACTCTAATCTAGTTTTTTTCTGCTAATTATTTATTCAATTTATTAATGAATAAATACAATAATTGCTAATTGTGGGGACGAATTGTAACAAGAGCGCATGTACATTGATCCCTTAATAAGGAAATGAGATGCTAACCCTGACCCATAGTTAAAGACGAACATGTCCGGTCCGATCAATAATTGGATCTCCGGCAATGCACGTTTTGACAGAATCTTCTCCGACATCTCTACTAATTATCGAAATAACTCTAACTCATTAGAGGGCCTAAATACGAACCTGTTATTTATGTATGATTCTAGTTTTATTGAACATATAAAATGTTCATTAAAACTAGAATCACTAACCCCTTCAGGAAGGAATCACGCACCCTTAGACGGCAAAGCTAAGCAAAAATAAAAGACACGATTGGCCTAACATACGTGCGATCGTAAGGTTTCTTTATTGTTCCCATTCTTAAATACCTTAAAGATAATATAAATTATGTATATTTAATTAAATAGAATATTGTACATTTGAATTAAATTCACAAAAATATTTTTAAACGGTCTTGCTATTTAATAATATAAGAAAGAATATAATGGGCAATTGCTGAACAAACTATACACTTATTTAGAATAAAAGTGGTAAAAATATACAATTTTTTCATGTTTTTTCAATTCATTCATTATCTATATTATCTTGAACAAGAGAAGATGTTGTCGAAGACGACTAATATTATAAAGAAATATATGTATAACTACTATTTTAATCCATTCTTCAACATTCAAAAGCAATTTTATCCAGAGATAACTGGGCGTATTTTTGCATATTAACGTGCAATTATAATTATCTCAGGCGACGCCGGAAGTTAATCTTCTGTATATATTTTGGTTCGAGAAATGAGAAAATTAATTAGGTCTGTTAAATGTGCTAGCGGTTCGGGTACCTCACCCATCGAAAGATACCCACAAGAATAAAATACTTCTACTACGCGACTATTTTCTGAGGTCCTGTTATTTCACGTGGTGTGAACTCTATCTCTGATAAACTGCTGTTACTATATAAGGTCCTCAATATTGGAAGATATTTCAATGGATGTCATTGCGCCTTTTATTGGCGATAAACATACGGTAGATTGCCTTGTTCTTGTTCGGAAAGCCAGGTCAGTAGATTACTAAAGTAGGGAGCCACGTCTCCTCAATTGAGCGCGATCATTGTGCCACATTTTATATGTAGGACGCACCAATTACATCAGGTGAATGTCCTGTCTATATCGACGTTTCCATATCCATATCATTAATGTTATCTGTGTTAGCTTGTTTGAGAGAAAGGGAGAAGACTAGAAAAGAATACCTTAGAGAAGGACAAAGGACAAAGTTTTGAGAGAAAAAAATAAGTGTTCAGATACGAGATGATGAATTTTGTATGGGAACGCATCAACTTTTATGTTTTTATTAGGAATATGTATTTAAATCACTTTTTTTAGTAAGAACTGTTTCCAATTGTTTGAAAAGGTGAGGACGACATAACAGGAGAGAATGAAGAATTTTTTATGTCCATTTATAATTTATATACTAAAAGATCAAGGTGAAAACTTGAATAGCGAAGTGGACTCTCAAATCGATTATTGATATATCGAGTATTGATATATACGCATTTTCAACGGTATTCATTGATCAGATTGAGATTCAACTTTGGTAGGGTGTTCTGAGATAACCTTGCGTGGTTTCTGGACAAAAAAATCTATATAAATATTTATTTTGACTTATTTGAAAAGATGTAAATAAAATAAAATTAGCTCTCTAGATAAAAAGTAATTTGCTTACTGATATTTTTCTAGTTGCGGCCGAAATAGCAAAAATCAAGAAAACGGAATTGAACAGCATTGTGCATAAAGTAATCTAAACATAAATTCTGTGCAGAACACATAAACAAAACCTTTCTTAACTTTACATAAGGCATTGATATTTTATACTGTAGATATGATGCGCATACAAAATCACAGGTCCAAAGTTTTCCAAAGACGGTGGTAACAACATTCACACAAGTCAAACGGTGTAAAAAGGTAACGTAATAAAATAATAAGAAAAAACAGGACTGGTGTTTGTCACATTAGGCTAAATGTTGAAGTTTTCAAGTCTTCACTGTTCACCCGCTAATGACATATCTGGTAATTTACATGAGACATTTTAAACATGTTTCAATTTAAATTTATAAATTTCAAGTACAATTTTGGAGCCCAAAAAGTTTCATTTATATAATTGAATGTGTATTTAATGGCAATATGGATAAAAAGGATAAGATGCATGTACATGGTCATTTACAATTAGATGTAATTAAAAAAAGTTACATGGAGAACTTATCGTTTAATTCGCAAACCTATAGTACATTGTTGTTTATTTGCATATAAGCCGTTGTGCTAATACATAAAATATAAAGATATCTAGGATACAATATCCTGGACAGTTTCAACGATCCAATTTTCTGTTTTATTGTAGGCCTCTTTCATTGAGTTCCAGAGTTCACCAAAGAAACGTCTAGGCGGTTGATCAGTCACATTGGTATGAAGGACATAGTTGATATTTATCGCTGCCATTGACGTTATCACAACCACGACGGAGGCCTAGTAAAAAACCGACACTATAATGTAAGGTTAAAAAATCTCTACCCTTCTATTTTTCCTTATTAGTAAAAGATTTACGATTATTAGTTTTAGCTGAGAATAAAATAGAACTAGACCATAATCCTATATAATATTAAGTAAATATCCGATTGAAAGATAATTAATTATGATTGGATTGGACCCACAGAATGATTTTTAATATCAATGTTTGATTGAGTTTTTTTATATCAATGTACCCCACATAATAACTGGACTGGAAAAACTGACGCCAGCAACTTGTTACAATCCTGCGCGTCCATTATTTTATTTAATCTGAAACACTAGACGAGGCCCTGAGCTATGCCCTGTGCCCAAAGTGTGTACTCTCTACTTCAATTAACAGTCGTCGTCAGTGTTCGTCTTCTCCCCCGCAGTGTCATAGCTAAATGACGATACTATACACTCAGCCCGGTTTTTTTTTATTAAACTAACTATTACTTGTTTATGTAAGTAAATCTAATGATTATTATAATTATGATAATTAGAAAAAAAAACTTTAACAGTGACAGTGTCTTATTTATACATTTATAATACACATTGAAATTAAACTTATGAAGTATAATACCTTGTCGCACACTTTATTTAGAAAAAAGACCCATACCGATATATATTTTAACGGTGAATCACATCATCATCCATCACGGATAGTTACCGTGGGAAAATCTTTGTTTCAGAGAGCACTTTTATTATAGAAAAAGGTGACAAATAAGCAAGCGGTTCATAGACTAAAAACCTTTAACCTTTTTTCATTTGTTTCCTGTAATATACGAAATCACAATCGATGCGATATACAGACCTTCCATATTCCAATATTAGGTAACAGCATTGTCGTAGAGGTGTTACTTAAGATCAGGTAAATGTTTTGATAGTCTAATTTATATTTAAGTTATTAAAAAAAAGGTTCACCTTACAGGAAATATTCTATAAATTAAATTTATTTATTATGGACAATTATACTCATGTACTATAGACTAGTAATGAGTATATAATTATTGGCCTTCAAAAAATAAAATAATACAGTACCATTGTGAGAAACCTTAATGTTGATACAATGCTATCCATTTTTTTTATTCCTTTTCCAGTATGAAAGCATAAGTAACGAATGTGATAGTCCAACGTTTTCTGTTATGTACTGCATGCACATATGCAATGCATCAATGCATATACTTCTTATTTTGTAACCTTTTTCAATTATAATTAACATGAGTCGAGTGATTTCAATTAAAAATCTTATTATGGAATGGATACGATAAACTATTTGTTGTATTACTAACTTAACTGCAAACTCAAACAGATTGTTTTAAATTAAATAAATCCAACATTTCGCTAATCAGTCAAGATTATAAAATGTTGTAGCCCCATCACTTTTCTGGTATACCATTGGGATCAGACTAGTGTTGGGTAGGAGTGGGTTCTCACTTATTGAATTATATTCACAGCACCCGAGATAATTATTTAGCACTAGAGGCCGAAACTCGGACCGCCAAATATTGTTAAATTAATTAATTGTTAATTTACATACTATATTCGTACATTTTAAAGCCTTTTTTTGACCTCAATAAAAAATAACAGTAATCGGACCTCGATATGTTCTTTTTTAACTGTATCCAGTTCACTTTTACTTGCCGATTCCCGTCCTATAACAGTGACCAAGACAGTGGTAGAATCAGCAGCAGTAGCTGTTACCTGAATGACCCAGTCTGACCAAGGAAGTAAGACGAACCCACACTTCAAGTAAATATTTAACCCGATTGACCCAGAATGAATGTAAAGTAAACACATTACATGAAAGCCCGTTCTATGTTGACCTCTAACATAGACAGTTTGAACTATTTTCAGGAGTCTCATTACATTACAGGGTAAGAGTTTACAGTCTTTATTTACGATTTTCTTTACTTTAGCTTGTTGTAATCGTCAAATAATATCGCTCGGTTGTTTCCTGACGGTTTTGCACAACATGTTTGTAATCCCTGCACTTCTTTGCAGCGCGCTGAAAACGTATAATAAGTGTGCTCACTTATTAACATGAAAGCAAACGTCTCCCCTCCTAAATCGATTTTTATATAAATTTTATGGGTTACTCTAAGCGTGCGGCTCTACATAGATGACTGATTTGTAAATCTGCCCGCTTCGGCTCCCCCCATTGGTATATAATGTTAATGTTGCTTATTACCAAGGTGAGGTGTCATGTGGGTTTGCTCGTTTTTTAAGTATTACTTGTTACATATCCGTGTGGTCTAATGAGTGAGGAGTTACAGATCTTTCGCATACTTTTTTCATACAAAAAGCACCGCAACACATTTTCAATTATTTTAATAAATAGATAACTGATCACTAAACAACAGGCAAGCCGCTTACTAGTTCGCCTTCTTCTACCCTTAAAAACCACAACTTTTACCGAGGTATTTAATATATAACAAAATCTCTTAATTGAAATCTTAATTAAGAATGATAAACGTTACCATATAATTTGTGTTACTATCATAAAACTGTACTTGAAAATTTAATTATGTTATTACCATAACATAAATATTCAATTATTAAATATCAATTAAAATATAATACAGTTATAAATAATTAAAACAAAAAGTGTGTGAAATAATTTTTTATTTATTTTCAATACATATTTCGAAAGAATTAAAGCTTTAATATAAAATATCTATATTGTATAATTATATATACATATATTTAGTATAAAATAATTATTTATTAATAGTGTATATAATAAATAACACATTAAAAGCTCTGTCATTCGTCATAACATAAGGCACAATACAACAACCTTCATTCGCATTTATTAAATTTACCTTTTTTGTCTCATTACTCTCAATGATAATCATTGTAATATTTATTTACAATAATTTATTTACAAGAATAATTTAAATAAATTAATTACTTTTAATCTCTGGTTATATAATTTTCTAATTTTGATATAATAACTAAGGAGGTGGAATAAATGGATTTATTTCACGGAACCATGCGTAGATTTTTTTCCATCTCGTCGATATCCATTCTTCGGCGGCTTTATAGTGTTCCACTACTGAGCTCCAAGTGTCAACTGAAAATCTTTAAATGTGATACTTAAAATTCAATATATATTATTTACCCCCAATTTGATAAATATTAAACTCCTAATGGATGCAATTCACTTAACCTTATAACGGTTGATCTCAATTTTTGCGTCACCCAATCTCCAGCATCGTAATAACGTTTTTCTATTTTACGAGTCAAAGAATCCCAAGCATCGCTGAAGCTGTTTGTCACGGAACTCAGCGACTCCGAAAGCCTCTGGTACAAGGGCGGCAGGGCAAACGTAAACGGCACCAGGAATATCACCTAAGGAAGAACATACTACATTAGAAATAACGCATGATACACTAACTTACACGTACTATAAAACTGATAAAGATACCAAAAGCTTTTACTGTTGAAAAATAAGTAAAGATTCTTGAAGTGAAAACTTCGCGGCAGTATGCTTTTTATTGATAAGGAACAAGGGTTTTTTTTATTAATTATTTATTTGTATTTGGGACAGTTACGACGAACTTTCTTTTTATTTATTTTTCCTGTATTTAATGTTGAATTTTAATGATAAGATGCAAGATTTTACTTTTGTTTATTTATTTATTTATTTTTGAACTATTGTCGCGCCCTCCCACCGGTTTTGAGTTTTTACTTCTGTTAGCAGTTCATATGACTGTCTGTGTTTTTTGAACACAACAAAAACAAAAGAATCTTTTAAAGATATAGACAAAAACAGAAACATTCAGTTGCAATACATTCCTATAATATATGTATATATAATTTTAGTTTTTTACATACATACAAACTTCAAGAACACTATTTGTAGTAGATGTTTATATATTATTTATGTATGAAGGTATGTAATTATTTAAGTGTATATATGCATCTGTGTATTTATATTTATTACGTTTATTATTTAAGTAGGAGTTAAGTATTCACATCCAATATATGATTTGTATTTTGAATAGTGTACGCACAAATAATTATTACCCATTAAACCTCCTCTCTCTGTCGCATGGTAAGCTATAAAAGAACTCTTTTAGAGTTAAGCTCGGCGGTACTTCACCATTTTTCATTTGTAACTTTGATTTTTGTGTACAAAGTGTAAATAACTAAATAGACTAACTATTAGATATACTACTTTTAGATGGTACGTCTAAGTAACCGCCAACTTAATCTTAATCAATTTAATCACAAAATTATTATGCACTAAACCACAATTTTTTATTTTTTATCTCTTTCTTTTTTATGTATAAAACACGATTCACGCACACTTTTGATGTAAATTTTCCGTTACCTACCGTATACAATAAAACATATTTCAACTTCATTTTAATTAGCGCACTGCACACGATGCTTTGATATCGGAGTTACGGAAATAATGTGAACGTCCAAGTAATAGCGTTGAGTGATTTATAAACGAGGCACGTCTATGTGCATGCTGTATCACAGATGCTTTGAAAACTAAGATAAGACACACAAGTTTACATAAGTTACCAATGAAAACATTATAATGCATTAATTGCAAATTCTCATATTAAATCTAAATATAGACAAAACATTGCGTGAGAAAAAATTAAATAAAACAATTACAAAACATATTCTAATCGAATAAATTTGTTGAACTCGTAGCCCAATGTTTATTTTCTAACTATTGTCACCCGTGTCCGAGATTTGATTTGATTTGATGCAGTCGAGGAAAAATATTTACGTGACCATACTGGAGCACAGTCACTCAGACCAAGTCCCCTTGTGTATTTCTTATTGTGAGATCATTCCCTAAATATTCAGTACAAGAAAATCGACTTTTATATGCAGGACGCAATCAACAACCGCTACCCATAACCAGTCAGAACAACGAGATGAGTTAAAGTGCATAGTCTAGTACTTCATATGGAACAGATAATGTGAAGTAGTTAAGAAAAAGGACAAGAGTTAGGAGTGAGAAGGGGAGCATATCAAACGAAATACAGAAGATAAAATACCTATAATTGATGCCGGTTTTATGTGAAGTGTGCATTAACTGTCGCAGTCGGGTGTTACTACAACTGTTATAGTAAAATAAATAATTATGGGCTCACGCCTGTAACTCAGAGGAGTAGGCAGAGAGCAGGAGGTGAGGTCTTAAACATACATGCTCGTCGCATACGGGTATTATGTCACTAATCTGATGAATGTAAGTTCTCCTGGGACGTTCCCTACCAACACTGCCGCTCACGTTTGCAACATAAATTTACCTTGATACTCTTTCTTCGTTCATCCTGTCATCGCCATCGAATCATACCTCTCTCAATTCTAGTCTCAACATCCACTTTTAAGCCACGCTATTCCCTTAAAACATTATTTTACATACTAGTAAAATTAATGCAGTTGAAATGCGGCCACTAAGAGAAGAGAGAGAGAGAGAAGTATGCTAGGCATGACACTGAATGGTAGGATGAGAAATAGCGTTGTAAGGGAAACGTGTGACTTAGAAGACTGGTCGGGGCATGTTGAGAGGATGAATTAAAGAAGATTGGCAAGAAAACTGTATGTTGTGAAAGTGTGAGCGGCAGTGTAAGCCAGGGTCGCTATAGGCGGACTTATAGCGACAAGATTGGTGACATACTAAAGAAAGGCGTTTTAAGAGTATCCGCAACCGACGAGCATGTATACGTATATGTACGAATGTAGAGAAGAAGCAAGAGAGTTGTGCCAGGATCGTGACAAATGGAAATTCGTAATCTCTGCCTACACCGCTGGGTTAAGAGCGATGTAGTTAGTAGTTTTTAGACATGTTATTTGGATATAGTCTAATTTGGGTCCAAAGTTATTTTATGATGTATCGACTGAGGAAGCTGTGAACAAATGAGATTTAAATATTTAATCTGGTGAAAAGTGGACGTTACGTACTGTAGTGCTCTGTATAACGGATATCAACTTCTTTATACGTATTTATACGTTCAATTAGTCGTGTGGTGTCATTTAAACCTTTTCTTATACTGAGAACTGGATAAGGTTTAACGAACCTATGGACGAAGTAAACTCTCAAGAAGGGAGCATTACCGTATGGTATAGTAAATTCTATAAGTCGCCCGCGAAAAGTTATGAATATGAATACAGTATTAAATGATCTGCACAGGGACTAAGAAATATTTGGGTGACAGAAATATTTGGGTGACAGAAGAAAGACGCTTCTAGTCTTATGTCTACTGATCTTAAGCAATATAATAGAAAAGACAAGGAGTAACGTCTATAGAACGAAAACAATTCTAGGTATTGTACTATTTCAATAACTATATTTCCAATGTTATTTTACACCTAACAGCCCTCTATACTCAAAGGTCACGTTAACAAAAGATTAAATTCAATAAACTTAAATGTCAATGGGTATTTACGTTAACCAGTAACCTTAAATGAAATTCTTGACATGATTACTACTATAAGGGATTTACTGGATTAGTACTGACAGTAATGAAATTAGTGAAGCATATTTGTTTTTGGTAATGGAGCTGAACTACGCCTAATGGCGTTCAGTGCCCTTCTGATTTAGGTAACGAGTACGGTTAACGAACTGTTATAAGGGTACCTCGCGACTAAACAATAATTCTGAGGCAATTGGAGTAAGCTCTCTTAAAATTATTATTGCTGAAATAAAAATGAAAAATTTTGTTGAAACTAGCTGTGCCCCACGGTTTCACCCGCCCTGCAATTTTACTTTAACGAAATGATATTACCTACTTAATACTACCGTAACCTCATCATTACCTCCCTGCCCTTTTCCCGCGTGGGGTCGACACAATATGGCCGTAGCACAGTCAAATTGATATAAACTTTTTATTTATAAACCAATTGAGATAAAACACTAAATGTTAAGTGAATCTTACCACAATAAGTAAGTGAAAGTGATTCTGAGATTAGCGGTAACAAACGCAGTGACAAACAGACAAAAATTCTAAAAATCATTATTTTGGGATTTATTGCCTTTACGAAGGCCCCCAATAATAGTTTTTCTCAAATATCTTCCATTTTCAGACAGCGATCAGTTACATTTTTATTATATGTATAGTTTGGAAAAATAAAAATAAAAGTGTAAGAAAGAAACCCGTCGCCAATATTCTATTATCGAAAACTATTCAATGTATAACATTATACTGGCTTTACAAGATGATGGCATGTCCTGTTTCCGCTTCCTAAAACAATTCCTGATAATACCAACACTAAAAAACATTACTGAATATTTAAATACAAAATGTTCTCTTTTATTCTTAAATAAAGATAAGATATGGTAATTTATCCTATCGCATGCTAATTAACCAAAACAAAACAATAATGTTAATCTAAAACAAAGTACTTTATGGCTTAAGTATCTATGATAAGTATATATATTTAGTAGAATCTTTCATTTTAAACACGACATCATCATGGTTTTAAAGGTAAGTTCGTCTACGCGTCTCCTATTGCGTATAACTTTTAAACTGTTTTTGAAATACTGCTATGTTCGTTCACAGGCGACTTTATTTACCCTACTTCTTGCGTTCTTCTTCTTTGAAACACTACAACAAACAACTGCAAAAAAAACGGAGCAAGAAAAGCCTACAGAAGAGATGAAGCCGGACTTGGGCAGTATCGGCTTAAAACCTCAGAAAGGAGACCAGGGAAATGAAGTAAACAAGGGGAATGCTTTGCTTATAAAAAGGTTAAATGTATTGGCATCCAAACTTGGTCTGACTTGCCAGAAAGCAAATGAAAGTAAATAATCGATTACCCAACAGATTATCAGGAAATTCAGATATTGATCATTATAACTGGCCCAAATCTCCTTACCATACCAAAATAAAAATAATAAGCGCTTTTATTTACTTTTTTATTAAACGATTTTATCCAGCTTGCTTTGTGTGTTGTGTGGGATAAACCCAGTAAAAATTATACACCCTACCCGTTGTCCTGATATTTGGAACATACATTTAGTTCTGATGACACTAAAACTGATGTAAATTAACTATCGTCACGGATCCAAGATGGTCGCCGCCATTTTTTTTCAACTTCCTAAATAAGAAAGGGATTGACGAGTAGAACACATAGCTTTTACACCCGATATATTGTATAATTACATTTACGACATATAAAATAATATTATAAAATAATAAATTATACAACTGTTTTAATTTGTAAAATATTAGATCTGTAAACCTACGTTTTTGTACTTATTTATGTAAGTAGTGCTTCTTCAAAAATTTATAATTTATGTGATTACGTCATTCAACCAACAAGAAGCCTTGTTGGTAAGACGACACAACTCTTAACTAGACCAATGAGTAACAAAAATAAATCTATATTATATGTCGAAGGATTATTATGATGGTTTGGTATATTTGGACGTTGCTCGGACATCTTTAGACCGTGTGGGCGTGTACGCACCGGTATTCACCAAAATAAAAGTCCCACAATATAGTCTGATCACTGTACTACTCGTTACAACTAACAATCACTAAAAATATTCAAAGATTACAACAATAAGTCACGATTAAGAGCAAATGGGTTTGCAAGCGACCATCACGAGCGAGTCGCTGTTCCAGAATGACGACTCGCCCGCCATGACACCTACAACTCCATTCGGGTGTACCCGCTCTTAAAAATAAATCGACTAGATGGCAATGTCAACATTATTTTCAACTACCCTTATTCTTATTTATTTAGTAAACATAAACAATCGATCAAACTAAGCGCGCTCCGTTATATATATTATGGTACAAACTGTTGGTATAATATACTGAAATATTTTTTTAGGAAATTCCGTATTAAGTCTCGACTACTTAAATATATAGACAGACTTAGGAATGTGTCGATTACCACGAGTAGCAAAATTTTGAATAGTGACTGTGAAGATGTTAAATAATGAAAAGGCCATAAAAATATAATTCAGAAGATTTTGGAGGAAATCGAAATAAATGTAATAAACAATATGCTAATGTTTTGTTTTCGTAAAGAACAACATCGATAAGTTGCTTACTGTCAGATCGCTAGTCGGACTCTCAGCTACTCGTACAAGATACACAAAATAATATTCTATTTAAATTTAGGTTGTACAAACTATCATGTACAATGTCTGGACACAAAACTGTTACTTCTGATATTGAAGCCGAGGCTGCAAATTTATTAATAATATATGGCACGATCCTGGCACATCTTTCTCCCTGCTTCTACACATACGCATACATACACCTACGCATACATGCTTTTCAGTTACGGGTACTCCTTGTAGCCTATTTTAGTAAGCCATTAATCTGATATAAGTTCTTCTAGTGCGTCCCCTAACTACACTGCCACTAACATTTGTAAAATAAATTTCTTTCGTTATCTTCTCTTCATTCATCCTTTCACCTTTTACTTTATACTTTTATTTTTAAATACCCGATACATAACCACTAATTTGATAAATCAGTACTATAAGGATATGAACTTCCGTTTTAATGTCTACTTTATTGACAAGCAAATTAGTGTATTACAGATAAAATTTTGTATAAAAGGATATTTTTTTATTATTCTTTTAAGAAACGTGCAGAACTCGAACAAGATGGCATATTCGGTAAGAGTATCAACAATATTGTCAACACCAAATACCATTAAAAAGTGCAGCTTTAAATCCTGCAAGGAATTTTTTTGTAGTTAACTATCTAAATTACTAGAATTCGTTGTTGGAACTAAAGTGGAATGTTTATTAATTAGCAACATTAAATGGCAGATGCGTGCCACTACTAATACTAAAAATACGTCTAAAATCATGACTTCATCATCAAAAGATGTTGACTAATTGTACATTTTGATCGCCAAAGATCACCACAAATGAAACGCCGCTTACCGTCCCTATCGAGGACTACGGTACTCCCGCATCCTTAGCCAGATCATCTGTCCATCTTGTGGGAGGTCTGATGGCATTGTTCTAGCTATAATTCTGAAGGTTTTCGATCCTCAGCTATCCATTCTTAAATTAAGTTAGGTAAAGTTTATCAATTGCGCAATTTTATTAAGAATTATTGAAATTATATAGTTCAATGTAATTATGTAACGTTACTTTTCAGACGAAACTGGTCGGAGTAATATTAGTGGTGTTATTATTGGACTTCATTGCTGCCATGCCTGGAGTAAGAGAAGTACGCCAAGCCAGCAGCCCAGCACCAGCAGGCGGGGAAGCAGCAGGTGGCAGTGGAGACTCCAATCCACTCATTTCATTAACAAATCTTTTTAGCCCAACGCAATTAACTCAACTACTTTTGGCGGCACTCACCCAACCGGGCAAATTAATGAGCACAAGCTAAGCAGAACAGTCATAAAAAGTATATGATTCAAGTTACTAACGTGTTATTCGAATCACCAATGACTATATATATGTTCTAATCTTTACTATTAAAAATTATATTCGTATTATATCAATTGATGTAATCTTGTATCGTGTCTTTATTTTAATAAAGTAATTACTATGAAAATATGTCTGTTTAACTTTCCTTTATAAGAACAAATTACATATCTTCAAAACAACGCAATGATAAAAGCAAATGTATTTTTTATAAGTTAAAGGGGCGAACACAGGTTCGCCTAATGGTAAGAGATAACCGACCCCATGAACATCTATAATACCAGAGGAACTGCAAATGCATTGCCGGTCCTTATGGATGGTCCTTCAAGAAGAGAGCGGAAACACTGCCGGGGACACACCACACCACCGGGTACCACAAAGCCGTCGTGCGTGGCTGAATTATTACAGTCTGAATTATTTCCTATAGTGGGAAATAATCAAGCAAGAATTGAAAAATACAATTTAAAAATATATTACATTACAAAACAAAACCAACTTTTCCTTTTTTTTTCACTATACAAAGGTTTGTAAACAATAGAAGTTTCTATTGATTTAAACAAGACTTCCGGTACAAAACCTATTATACTCCGTCATCAAAAACGTTTATGTAACTAACAAGTACCGACAATTTGTACTTTTTCTATGAAATTCTCAGGAAACGTTAATATTGGCGTAGCGAGGGACCCTGTGAAGTTTTTAACGACCGGATCAACATAATTAGTGCTACTCTACTATTATAAACATTATCATCTCTCGATTATACATATAAAATACCTAATTTATCAATTACATCATTTTAAAAATATCTCAACTGTAGACTGAGAGATAGTTTACCAATCTAGAAAAAATATTGAACTGAAATAGGTTATTAACTCAAATAAAACTGGTACTACAACAATATAATACTGTATCGGCATTGCAGGCCAACAACCTTGTATCACTTATAACATTCTTCATTAAATTTATAGTCAGCCAATTAGTTAATTTTAATTGTACCAAACCAATAATACGTTCAACAAATTAATTAAAATTTAATTACAAGTGTTTTATTTTTTATTACCTGTTGCCCGCGGTATCGCACGAATTCTTTTCTTATTTTCTACACTGGACATTTCCATAAGATAATTATGCGTATAATAACTTCGAATTATAGGTAACATGTGTTATAAAGTTTAAATATTACCATGGCAACCGATATTGTAAATGAAGGTTTTATGTACCTCAGGAATAAATTTTTTGGACAATGCGTCTGCAAATTCATTATGATTGATTGAGTTTAGAGTAAAGCGTAACAAACATTACGCACGCATTACGATTTATATTAAAAGTTAAGGATTCTAAACATATATAAATTTAAAGAACAGATTAATTGATTGATAAAGGATTTTTAAACGGTTTTATTTAGCTCGACCTGTACGGAATTAGTTTGTTTATTTAGGTCAAAATTAGAAATTAAAATTTAAGCACCTTCCCGTTGTCAGATTGATATGAAATTTCGTACACACATTTAATTTAGATGACAATACAATTTTCAGTGCACATAAAATAAAAACGTTTAACTTAAAAGTGTTTTTTTAATATTATTTGTTGCTAATAATGTTGCCTAAGTTTGCTGGTAATAAGCTCCTAAAATTTAGGGTAAAAAAGTGTCATCTTTCATTATTATCGTATTATAACCATAAGTTGATGTCTGTGAAATGTTCTGATGAATTTAAAACGTAAGAAAAAGCAGTTATATTGTTTTGATTCAACAACGAAACGTGTCCTACTAATAATACTAGTAGTTGCTGCGTCGAATAATTATGCTTTTGTCGGTATAAGATACCGACAAAAGTTTTTGTTAGGAAAAAAAAGCAGATGTACTTTCCCAATATTTATTTTTTTATTTAATAATCGATGACACTTTACAATTCCTCAGAGGTCTAAGCACTTATCACTCTTGCCGAATAGTAGGCCTAGTATTATAAAAAACATATGTTCTTCAGACAGCGACATAGGCACTACAGCGGTACTCACCTTAATTATAAATTGGTTTTTAACAAGTTCTCTTTCGAATAAAGAAAACTCAAAACTATCCGTTTCTACTTCCACCTTTTATATTTTAAACATAATTAGTGTTGTATATTCTTACGTGCATAAAAATTACGTAAAAATTAAATGTTAAAACCGCATACCTCCAAACCAGGCAAAACTATAGGGGACTTAAGACATGCATTGGTTATCATACGAATAAATGACAGAATCGAAAATCATTAAAAGAAACACATGCAGCTGATTTTACACAACAAAGCAATTTCTTTTTACATTTATAAAAGGAAGTAGGATTGAAAGTCTTTATCAAAATGGCCGAGGAATACTGCAAAGGTAATTTCCTAAAGTATCTATATTTCCGTAATGCCATCACCTATAAGTCAATTTACTTGATATCAATTTTGTATATAAGTAAATTGATTAACATCACCAACATTCAACCAAAGTCTTCATTTTATCGAATCATGTCGAAGGTTAGTCATTGAAATATTGGTAAATTTATATTTTTACATATACTAAGTTTTAATGTTTTCAATTGTGATTTTTTTATTTTTATTGCACTCGTTAAACTACAATTACCCTCCAGTACTTTCTTTGTACGCTTTTCAACTTTATTTTTGGCTCTTAAAAATATTAAAAACTACCTGCTATCCTGCTACTTCGTTCGCGTAGAATCTAGTAGTTTCTTGAAGCAATGATGTAATACAAAAAATGTAGCAGATATTTTCATTAATCGACGAAAAGTGATGACTCGAAAACGTCTCAATTGGGACGTCTTTTCTTTAGTTCACGTCATGTGTTTACATTTAGAAGCATAAGTTCCATCAAAATTGTCAATCGCTTCAACGCTATTTTTTACCAAAGTAAATATTACATTTAGGGTGAAAAAAGTAGGGTATATAAACTTGAGACTTACTATACAAAATTTTAACACATTTTCGTAATAAATGGTAACTACTGTTTGTATTATGTTGGTGATATTAAATATTCTTCACCCAAATTGGTTTAGTCGCTTCTGCGTTATGCACGAACCTTTATCATTTTGTTTATTGAAATTAGTCATAGTATTGAAATTTCTATTATTTGTTTTAAAAATAATTTCAATGGTCTCTATTTTTAGGTAAAAATCTCTACAATGATAATGTTTTTCTTCTTAATTGAAGCATTATCTGCGAATACCATTGATCGGGAACGTCGACAAGTACCACAGTTGCCGGTTGGCGGACTCACTAATTCGGTTCCTGGCGCTGGCGGTTTACTAAGACCTTTAGGCGGTTTGGCAGGCGGTGGATTGGGCCCCTCTAAATTCACTGGTATTTTTTCCAATTTATTAAAGAAGCCCTAAAAACGTGATCCCACAACATAGAGTTTCTTTAATGAATTGGCAAGTCAACATCGCTGGACCGACATATCATTTATAATTACATTGTTATTAAATATAAATAAAGATCATTTTGCATTTCAAGCCCGTGTTTAATTTGCACTGAATATCATAGCACCTCGACGACCGAAATTCACTCGAAGTTTTATATTTTCATAATAAAAGTGCATTATTATCTGTATTCGTAACAATCATAGAGCGCCATCTAACATCTATACACTGTTATACCAGTAGGTAAGCATCTATTACCAAGAATGCTATTATCACAAAATATGACACTACAATATGTGTTGTGTATTTCATTCGTTATTCAGTTTTTTTTTGTAAAAAATTACATTTAAAAAAAAACCACGTCTGAGTTAAACTGAGTTAAAATACAAAATGTAGATACGCCATTTGCGGTAGGAAAGTGAAGACTGGAAAGCGTCCCAATTAGGACGCTTTTTAAAGAAAAAGCTAAAGAGCTTACGGCATGTGTTTACATTTTCATTTATGCTTAAGCGACAAACAATTCTATTCTATTCTAGCTGTCCAATTTTTTCTTATTATTTTAATTACGCTGTCCTTTTGACCTGTGTGAATGTTGCTATGTCATTGTCTTTGGAATACTTTTGAACAGTGATTTTGTATGAGTATAACACAAAAAATAGTATAAAATATCATTGGTTAAAAATCACAAGCTTATCTGACTAATAAAATTGTATCAAATTCATTAGAGCCGTTTCCAAGCTACACGAAATAAATAAAAAGATATATGTATCTACAACAATTGCTATTTTTTACTACAATGAAATAAGATCTTGTGAAATTTTATATACGCTAACGACCTAAATGTGTTTAGTTTAGTTTTCCTGCTATGAAAGCTCCTATGATTAGTTGTACCCTTGACAACTTGGTGCTGCACACAATTTCAAGATCGTTGTTTGCATAATTTTACTAGTCAATGACGCCTTGCTAACTGTAACTCTTCTTTTATTCCAACATGGCGGTTTAGAAACGTTATCTATGTCGGTATCGAGTTAATCATATTTTTTGTTAGTACAGGTCTTTGGATGGTTTTTCAAACAAATCAATAAGTGATTAATAGATTTTATTCATACATATTAGATTTTATTCATAAATATTACATATTAACAGTAGAAAACTACATTTTTTGATAGAAAAAAACATAAGTTACATTATCAGTTTTCACAAAAATATGGTCACTTTTTGTAACGTTCTGTTTAATCACTTCCAAGTTTTCGCCTGCCGTAATTTCTGCCTCGAACAGCCGTGCTGTGGAATAATCTGTGGCCAGCTGTATTTCCAAGCGAATAAGACTCAAGGTTCTTCAAAAAGCGAACGTACTCCTTCCTTAAAGGCCGGCATCGCATCTGCAGTGTTTTCTAAATCATTAGACGCCTTAATTAATGATTTTTACTTACCACTGGTAAACGTTTTGTCAAAAGTGGGCTACAATACCGACACTTAATGCAATTGGAACCAATATCCCACGTTTTCACAGAATAACGGCGTGAAGTCCAAAATGTATGTTAACATGAAGCGTAAGATAAAACGACACGACGACCCGTAAAAGTAGCGTAATGAACGTGTTATCATAATTTTTAATTAATGATTTTTCCATATAAATGAATGATAACAGTTTAATTTTTTATTTGCCTTCTCGGAAAATATACACAATGATGACAAAGGTAAGAGTTATTAAAAAAAAAAAAACTTTTGTTTGATTTTAAATAATAATTCATTTTGTTTAAAATTAACTTATATTAAACAGCAAGAATAGAATCGTTCGTCGTAATTAGTATCTTTAATATGGTTATTACTAGAATTATACTAATTTAATATAAAAAATTGTATGACTATAATTGTATTAATATATAATTATACTTAGGTACTAAAGTTACTTTATCCTATTTCGTTAAAACAAAGGTTTCGACTTTTCTTAATTAGGTAAATTAAAATTGAATATATAATATAAAATAAAAGTAAATAAAATTTTAAATTATATTGTTAAGAAAAATTAAGGGAAGACATTACGAGGCAGCATACCGACATTCAATAATATATATTTTGTTGTTTTAGGTCGTTTACATCGCTTTACTTGCTTGTTTATTAGACGTCATAGAAACTGCACCACAGGAACCGTCTACGTTAGAAAGTTATGTCATTACCGATCAAAATTACACATCTCTCAACAATATTACGGCAATCAATGGATCTGATGTAGTTAACATTGGACAAGTAATTTATAATACGTACCAACAACCAAACAAAACGAACGGTGTCGTAACAACACTTGTGGATACACTTGTGCCTGGGTTACTTAAGTAAGAAAATTCTCATATTTTGTACTGGCATTTAATTTATTTTATAATTGAAAAAACTCCAAAGATTAAAACATAAAGAGAAAAATGTAATAAATATTATCACTTAGCTAGTTGATTGCAGAGATGAATATGGTAAATCATGGTTTTTTGGGGCTAAGACTATTTTATGCTATGTGTAATAAATACATAACACGAAATAAAATAAAATAAAATCTTAGTAGAAATATATCCACAGAGCTGTCTCAATGAAAATGTCCTTGTGTAATTAAATTTTGTATTTTTTATTAAACAGCTATCACAGATGATTGTGACAGCTATTGTCATTGTGAAAACATACTTCAAAAGATTAATAGTTTTAAAAATTAAGAAACACGCAAAAAAT
>JWHW01014207.1:113239-123635 GCA_000931545.1 Papilio glaucus
TTCGTGGCGGAATGTACCTAGCACGAATGGTTTGAAGGGTTGAAATAGCGTCACGACGCCAACTTCAGGTGTTAGGCTATGGTAGGCAGCTCTAAGGCCACGTGTAAGTCGACGTTGTGCAGAACTAAGGTACCTGGTCACCTTAGTTCTGCACAACGTGCCCTGGCCCTGTGCAAAAATCGCATATTTTGGCGAACGACGTCATGCGCTGTCTTTTATAAGGTTTTTGTAGTAGGGGTTTGCCCGTTGCACATGCCACTTAATAACAAAGTTGGCGGTACCTCAAAACCCAAAAAAAAAACCAAGATAGACTATTTTTTTTATTTAGTGTTAAATTGGTCGATGGATCTGCCATACCCGATAATCAGGTTCACCTGGAAGTCGCAGATGTTAAGCCTGAATATGACAGTGGTAAGGTGACATTGACCTGGTGCGGGCTTTTTCAACACACTTGAATTCTTCGAGCAGATAGAAACTAAAACGGATACCGCTAAAATATTTTGATGAAAACGTAAGAATAAGCTCTATGAAAATTTGTGTAATTTTTATTTTGTAAAACAGAAAATAAATAAAGTATACTCAAACAAAATGTTTTTTTATGTTACCAAAGATTAAATTCCTTCTAAACTTAAGTAATAATCACTTAAGATCGAACAATAACTACATTCCTCGTAGAACGGACACCTGATTTAGGCGATTAGGTCTTGGAATGGCGGCCACGTACAGTTCGCAGCGTAAGCAGACCTCTCCTACAAAGCGAAGTGACGATCTGGTGACTGAGTCTGAGTTGCACAGGATGATTACAGCAATTTTTTTTATGAATGACTTGTCACTGTGACGATGGTTTGAGGAGGCAGAGCGTAGAAGGCGCCTAGCCTTATCCTCTTTGCAGTAACTAAGCTCGAGTGCTCCTTCGGGAGCCTCAGCTCCGACCGTTACTTTAGGGTTATAACCAGATTAGGAGGCCGCCAAGCTCTTGGGACGCTTCGGCGGGCGCTCCATGCAGTGACTGAGCCCAAGGGACCCCGAGAGGGAGAGGGACCTCGGCTTGGGTTGTCACAGGATAAGTACAACAGTACTCCGATCTTAGTGGCAATTCATGAAAGAGAGGTACCACAGACGTAGGTAGGCAAGACAGCAATTGTATAAACATTCAGATTACTAAATGTAAAATGTGTACGTACCCCCGATAAAAAGGTCGCGGAATGGCGGCAACTTCGTCTCGGTGATATATGCTGGCACAGAGCCGATTGATGTAGGAGAACTAAGAACGAGAACTAAGTTTAAGAATATACGAGAAATAACTGTGTGATTAAATGAGTTTACTAACTATAGCACTGTCTTTCCCTTTCACCTTTTGGTGATTTATATGTGTGATCTATTAATCATACTAGGCAAAAGCGGTGAGCGTGTTGCGCGGGCTCAACGATATTATCGATATACACAAGTGATGAAGTCAGTTCAGTAGTCATCAAATTGTTTCTATTTATAATATTAGTAGGTATAGATATATAAAAAAGTTGCAAAAAGAAATGTTGACAAACTATGAATGAAGAACCCTATAATAATCTATCATTGCCAAGTGCCGCAAATGTAATAAAAAACATTTTATCAAACTGTATAAATAAGTAACAGGAACGACAGCGTTGAAAAAATTATCTAAATAATTTGTATGCAAATTATATTAAGTAGCATCTCTCTTTCATAGGTATTCAACAATAAATATAAGGCGATAGGCATAGTTCAGCTCAGAAACAAATTACAAGTAAAACATTACCAATAAATACCAAATTACATCACATTATATAAAATTACAACAAATAAAAATGGGAGTACTGGTGAGTTTTTCTTATTATTACTAAATTAAGAGTTTAAGGTACTCATGTAGATATTAAAATAAAATCTATAGCAGTCCATAGTTAGAACACTTTACTTCAAATAACTTTCACACATTCATATGGTTATTTACTTTTCATAATATAAAATACTCATATTTAAAAGAACAAACAAATAGATTATATAGTGTTTTCTTCATTAACATTTTGTCCTCCCTCCTCATGTATACGCTTTAAAAGAAGTCAGACTTTCTGTAATTTAATTAAGTCTTAATTACTATTTCAGAATTACTAACCATTTGTATAACTAACTATAACTATAACTACTTGTATAAAAGTTCATTTCAGTTTCATTTAACTAATACCTATAATCAATCATCAGAAGAAAATCAATATAAAATTATCCTTTTCAATCTTCCACAGTTGAAAACCATTAGTATAATTATAGCGGTTTGTTTTATTGAACTCTTGCATGCCTCGCCACATCGACGGATTCTTCGAGAAGCGAACACAACTGCAACGGCACCTGGCACTGAACTTGAAAATTTCAGCGATGACAGTCTCAGTAGCGGCCTTTCAAGAACTAGTATTTTCGACTATGAATTGGAAAGCAGAGAAGGGTCAGGTTTCGGCAGCAGTGGTATAAGCAATGAACTTCAATTCTTTAATAGTTCAGGCATTTTAAGGCAGGATCTCGGGCAAATATTAGAGCGATTGTTTGGTATCACCCCCATAGGAATGAATTGATGTACAATGTATTTGAATTAAAGAAAAAATATTTGTATGCGTTTCGTTTTATTAAACGGTTTTGTTTAGCTCGACCTGTACGGAATTTATTTATTTATTTGGATCAAAATTAGAAATTAAAATTTAAGCACCTTCCCGTTGTCAGATTGATATGAAATTTCGTACACACATTTAATTTAGATGACAATACAATTTTCAGTGCACATAAAATAAAAACGTTTAACTTAAAAGTGTTTTTTTTTAATATTTATTTTAAGATTTAAAGTGGACAAACAGCACAAACTAGTTACGCCTATTATGGACAGTTAAAAAAAGGATATTTCCTTTTCCTGTCTTCTACCCGTCCGACAAATCTTCTTCCCCTACCCATCGTTGTCTTATTAGAAAATGGCGGGAAGGAGAAGAGGACGAGAATTAGACCTCCTACACCTCAATTACCAGACGAAACGCAGAAATACTTCTACTTCACGTCTGTCTTCTATGAGGTCGTGACGTCTATGATATCGAAGGTCGAGCCAGATCGATTCTTGTAACAGATGCTGTTGTTGATGTTATTGGTCATACCGCTCGTATACAAACTTTAAACATAATATTATAAATTAAAATTTTCCTTGATGTCACTGCATAGGCAACCCGAGCAAAAGGTGTGAACTTAATCTCTTTAAGTCTAAGAATATCAACTAACTATCAAAAGTTACGTCTGTATATGGTTTTTCATATATTTCGTAACTTAATAAACCTTCTGAGATTGAGCCTCGTCTTGCGATGTTAGAGCGAAGTTATAAGTACGGTTCTGTGCTTTAAGAATAAAGCTGATGGCTTCTTCGATCACTAGTAGGAAGAAGTATTTCGAGCAAGCATTGTGACTGAACTCTCTAATCCGACAACAAAAAACTAATTTCTGTTTTTGAAATAGTTAATTGCAACATAAACTATCCATTCCCCTTTCCCACAAAAAGACTGGCAAGGCATCCGCAACTACTAATAGGTTGCCAGCCTTGTTACTCTGATTGTTGCCGATATTTAACTATAGCGCTGGTGACGTAACATTAGGTGATCCATTTGTTCGTTTGCCTTCTTCAAGTAAAACTGTAGAGCACACATTGTAAATGTAATGTTCATTTACAATTTGCGCCCTACAGATGAAGATTAAAGTGATCTTGCATGCTATAGCTTACCTGCACTCCACAAAGGACAGGAAGATTAGTGAAGCAATCAGTAAAATAGACGTCTCCAAAGTGGATTTCAAGAAAATATATGGCAAATTAATTAGTGTAACACAGAACAAAGGTACTACAAAAGAGTAAAAACATTTTTGTGTTTATTTTATTAACAACAATCATAATGACGCGGGGGCCGAAACCTTATTTAAAAAAAAAAACAAACACCATCCAGAGCACTTGATTGATTCATAATAATACGGTGCAGCATGTGCACTGCGCAACTATCGTCGAAGGAATCACCCCCCCACTATTAGATAGACTATTATTTTTTGTTTAGTGTTAAAATTGGTCGATGGATAATAAGTTTCAGTTAACTTTATAACAAGTGCAAGTGAGTGCATAACTATCGCCACCAAATTTATTTACATTTTACAATATACAAATTGTTTCTAATAGGTCATATGTGTGATTCTGTAAAAATAAGGAATGCGACGTAGATATGGCTTTTATTACGATGCTAATGAAAGGTTTAAATCCTAATAAAACTGTTAAGTGTTTACAACCTTTACTTAAACACATTTTCAAGCATCAAATTGCGGAAATAGTTTTATTCCTAAGCTATAAAAGTGAATCAATGGGCTTAGTATAAATAGCTACTATGAATGCAATGTAAGTTACATCACTTAAACCTTTTCATCTGAAAACACAACAAGACCATTTAACAAAGATGCAATCGCCATTGGTGAGTTTGTTAAGAAAAAATATTGTTGTGTTGTAAGATTAGAGAAATAATAACAATGTATTCACGTTTTACTTAATTTAATTATTTAATATAGCAACACTTAAAATGCAATCAATATGATTTAACAATACCACTCGAGTGATGATAAAACAAAATATCTTTACTGACAGTTTTTATTTGCTTATACAATGATATTTTTAATTTACAGGTTATGTTAGCACTATTTATACTCACATTGTGCATAATCAATTGTTCGAATGCTGCCATACCCGATGATCAGGTTCATCCGGAAGTCGCAGATGCTAAGCCAGAATATGACAGTGGTAAAGAGACATTACCTGGTGTGGGGTCCCTGAACATATTTGAATTCTTCGAGCAGATAAAAACTAAAACGAATATCGCTAAAATATTTGGCGGGCTTTTAATAAAGACAAAAGAATGAGTCTGTTATTTTATGTACTTCCTATTTATATACTCCCTTGGAATTATAATTTTAATTAAAATGTAGTAAAGTATATGCAAACGCAATATTTTTTTTTATGTTACCTAAGGCTAAGGGCTAACATTTTAAATTATACCTAAAGCTAATCTTTTAAATTTAACTGGCTATGGATTGAACCATAACTACATTCCTCATAGAACGGACAGCCGATGGAACCAAAAGGCGAATGGCGGCCACAAGTTTCTGTAGTGTGTCGATTTCCTGTACAGTAGGAACATTCCTTAATATGTGGTGTAGGCGAATCTTTTAATGAGGAAGAAGTTCCTGATCCTGACACTAAGGATGTTCCACATCGAATTGCATTTTCTGAGCAATGTCGAGCAAAATGTTGGTTGGGTCTATCATGATTGAAGTCCCAACGAAGTCGCTTATTGAACTTATTCGGTTTAGTTGGCGCATTCCTTCGTTTGCGAAACGTTTTGGTTATAGCAATTAACTCCGGAACAGTATTCGATTTGCTATTGAGTAGTTCTGTCCGAATTCGTTCATCTTCAATACTTCCAATAACAAATTCTACTGCATTCTGTTCCGTTGGATTAGGTTTTACTATTCTTTTGAACATTCGCCACACGTTTGAAATAAAATCTTGAATATTTTCTGCATCATCGATGGTATAATTATTATAACGCAGAATATTTGCAAAGTATCTGAATTCAGGTTCAAAAGTTTGCAACATGTCGTCCCGCACATCTGTCCAGGTTGTTGTCCTTAGAAGGCTACTATCCGCCCATGTTTTAACACGTTCTTTTAGTACACTTGCTGCTTTCAATAGCACCTCATGATCTATGAACTTGTACAGTGGTAAAGCCTGCAACAACATCTTTTGCACGAATGGACCCGGTCGACCGGTGAAATACCACGACCTAATAGAAAACAGGCCTGAACTACAAGTATATCTGAATTTTCTCTGATGTGTGAGGTGCTGGAGACTTAATTCTGATCCTCTTCACCATCTCTCCCTCTTATAATAATTAAAGGATGGGGAAGGGGAAGAGGATTTGACATAGGTGTGAATAGATAGGTAAAGGAAATATCCTTTTTTCTGATTATCCTCTCCCCTCCTCTGTCCAATTAAGGTAGGTAGACGACGCATCTGCAGTTCATTAGCTTGTTACAGATGCCTATGGGTAGCGGTCACTTAATGTAGGTGAACCGCTTACTTGTTTGCCTACTTCTACTATAAAAAAGGGTCCTTTTAAGAAGTGCAAAAGTGGGGTTGGCGGTAAAGCGTACTGTGTTCTTAACTTAACCTATATTTAGGCAACACTAATGATGGAAAAACTGATCGCACTATAAAACAAAGACAAATCGTGTTAAATTTTGTATTAATTTAAAGCTATTATCATAACTTAAGTTTATGCTTATTAATGCTTCGAATTAAAAAAATATATATTCATTTTGCTATGGTTACCATTTTTATGTATGAAGTTTTGTTCCGGAAAATCGAGAAAATTACCGGTGATACAAATGAAAAAAGTACTTACTACTACTACTTATAATTATCTCGAAAATTAAATTATGATAAGTTAATATTTCTAATTGTACAAAAATAAAAATAATCAACAATATTATAGGAGTAACTTCAAAAACCCGGTTTTAAAAAAATCTAGAAACGTCGTGAGACACTAAAAAATTATACAATTAGATTGGAGTGAGAGAGATGTCCACTTCCACAGCGCTTGTGAACAAGAGTTTAAAATCAACATAATGGATAGTTCTAGCTAGTAATTAACCTAGATGATGACAATAATGAGCATGATTTAAGTTATAAACCATAGTATTAGTAACAAATAAATTTTAATTTATATATTTTGTTTGATTTCACCTTGAACGCTTCGTCAAACAGTAAACGTGGCGCGGCCTCATGGATGGTAAAAATCATAGCGACGCGCCATGCCACTTCCACTGTTTGGCAATCTTAAGGGACACCACAATCACACCACCGATTTAGACTCGCCCGTATTATAAGGTATAGCCCTGAATAAGCTGACTGACCGAATAAAATACTATTAATTAAAGATGAATAATTTCGTATTAATAATATATTAATTTAATAGAAAAATAGTTTGCTTTCTATCTTAATGCTATAAATACTGAAAATTATCGCTAAGTATTGAGTGATGATTGAATGAGATAGGACTTTTGTTCTGCAAAACTTCGTAATGCTACACCGTTCATATACAAAACATTTTAAAGATAACCAAACAAATGTTACGACGTTTAGCACAATAATATAATATTGAACTGTTCAATAAGAAAATTATGAACAAAAACTCTTTGGACATGCTCATGTGTGGAACTAACATTTAAATATATTTCTTTCAAAATAGATAAAAATACCGGTCACTCAAATACTAAATCTAAATGTGTTAGAAGCAAGATCTACAAAGGTGGTGATCAAATTGGAATCGTGAGTGAAAGGGCACACGCACACGATTGCTTACAATAATGGCTACTATGTTTTCTTAACTCGCACATTAGTTTTTCACAAAATACTACATTAATTTTTTAATGTGACAGTGATTCAGTTCAATAAGCTAGCAACTATAAAAAATGTAAATAATAAGTTAAAGTCGATGAACTAAGTGTTAACTGCAACAGTATCCTGAAATAAAAATACTTCATGTGCTAAACATAAACAATTAAAGTTTTTATTGCTGTGTAACATAGATATAAGCGCTAAAATAATCATGGCGGAAATTGTTTTATTGCACAACTATAAAACTATTTTAAATAAGAGTACAGACTTTTGTATAAATAGCTGGAACAGATGCGACATAACAACATAGCAGAAATATTTTAACAAGAAAACATTTCAAGAAAAACAAAAACCAAAATGTCGCTTGCAGCGGTAAGATATTTAAAAAAAATCATAATTTGCTGTAGTATTGTAAGAAACCACTGTGGTTTAAAAGAGAGCATTGTGAATAAAATTAATTATTTATATTAACATGCATACAACTATATAAAAGTATTTTTTCATATGCGAGAAAATTACACAAGAAACAATTAATATTAAGATATAGGTCTCTTAGTAATCCATTTCTCTTTTTTTTATTCTGTCATTTGTTGATTTCCAGGTTAAATTTACAGTATTCCTATTTGCTTTGATTTTAATTGACTCACTGAATGCCGCCGCAACCGATAGAAGGAATGTCCTGGATGACGAAGAGGCCAAGGTTTCAGAAGACAATGGTATAAAAGCAAGAGCAGATTCCGGCTCCTTTGATGTCCTCCAGTTCTTCAAGGAGTTCAAAAGTAAAGCGGATTTCGCTAAAATATTTGGCGAAATTATTTTAAAGTCGAAAGGCGGAGACAGCCCACTTAAACTTTAATTCAAGCGACTCTACGATAACTTTAAAATATGGAGATAAAAAATAAAATCGCATCAAGTATTTTGCTTACTCATTTTACATTTCTTCTGCGTTATTACATCCTTTAATAATACAACGTAAGAAAGTTTTACTTCTTGTAATCTAACTAGTGAAAAAAAAACATAGCAGTCATTGTGGAATATTTGCCTAATTTATTGAACTTTGATAAATATAAATCAATCACTTTTGCCCCCGGCTCCACGCACATTCGTTTCTCATCTTTCTCGCTGGGGATTTTTATACCTAGAATTCACGTATAAATTCTTGAAATTGTAGGAAATGTCAAAATTTTTATATTTGGTTACCTTGGTAAATTATGTCATGTCATGTATCAACATGTCCAAAAGATGTTATTGTCGGGCCATTACAATCTCAGCTATGATTTTCCTGTCCCTTGGAAAGACTATTTTTTCGGGATAAAAATGTCCCTATGGCATTTTCTGTATCCCTGTACCTGTGCTAAATTTCATGATGATCGCTTCAGTCGTCAAGAAGTTAAAGAGTAGCACGCAAACAAACTCATATTCGCATTTATCTATACTATACTAACTAACTACTACTAGCAACTATTAAAATATTTGTTTTTTTTTAATGAACCGATTTTTAAAAAATCACCATGAGAATGCTACATTACCCCTGAATAACAAAGGATATATATTATTACGAGAAAAAAATAGAGCGAATTACTAAAAAAATCAGGGAGGAAAATGAGAAACGAATACGTGCGAAGCCCCCGGCAACAGCTAGTTAATAATATATAGTTAGGATAAGCTTTTTCATTTCTTTTACTTCTCGTAATCCTACTAGTCTAGATAGGCAACCGAAAACTTGCGTTAAGGCACGCAAGTACTGCAAATCACTCAATCTTTAATCAAGACATAATGTAATAATATGCTGTATTAAAATGGAATAGAATTCAAACAGTAACTGATAAAATTGAAACCTTGATATGTGAACGCAAAGTAAAAAATTCCACATATGTCATTAAACTTAGTTTTTAGTAGACTAGTTAGTAATTTACATTTGAAGTGTTTAATTTACAATAATGTAATGTTTTAACTCTTTAATATAACAATAAATCTATCTATCTATAACAATAGTATATTATACGTATATTTTAACAATGACAGAGCCCGCAACAACAACATGGGTTTTTTTCATTTGCACGAATGGGCCGGCTCAACCAGTGAAATACCACGACCTCACATAAGACGGGTATGAAGTAGAGGTATACTGCGTTTCGTCTGACGAGTGAGGTGTCGGAGGCCTAATTTCAGTCCCAGTTCCCCTTCCCACCCTTTCCGCATAAGTATAGGATGGGAACGGAGAGGGGTTAATGGGGAAAAGGAAATTCCTGTCTATCCCCTCCCTCCTCTGTCCATTATTAGTAATTAACGTCGGAATATATAATCGGAATATATAAGGTTTCCCCTAGAATCTATTCTTCTATGGGGAACCTTTGAAGACTTGTCTTACTAATTCACCTATCCTAATTAAACCTACAATTGTAGAGAACGAATCAACGGTATATGAATATGTTATATGTAGTCATGTAGGGTAGGCAAGTGTGCGCAGTTGGTACGTGAAGGATTTTAAATCAAGGACTGTAATCTCCCTTTCAGTGCCCCCCGTACAATAGAGTACTCAGATGCCAGTGATCATTAATGCGACGTATTTTTTTCACAGTTCAGTGCGGTTTTAATCAAAATAATTATAAAATGTTATTTATGGTGGGTGAATTTTTGCAAACACGTAATCTTTTTTATGTACTTCTAGCTGACCCGGCAAGCTTCATTCCGCCTTAGAATAAATTTATGTTGCCATATTAGCCGTAGTAATTTTGTATTAATTGCTGGATGCAAGCACTTAGAGCTTGAGTACAGTGAACGACAGCGAGCGACGTGGCTTGGAGATGAGACCCGCGCTTGATTTTATTTACGCACGTATTAGTTTTAATTTTGCGTTAACTCCTTAAATTTACAATTAATACGGTGCTAAGGATTATCATAATAAATATGAAGTTCTTGAAGTAA
>JWHW01014207.1:136928-148073 GCA_000931545.1 Papilio glaucus
TTGGGCAAAGTATGTATTGCCTAGTGGCGAGGGTAAACAGTAGACGCTGCGAGCTAGCATAGCTTTGTAATCAGCAGATCCGAGCACAGACTTGTGAACCGACAAGAATGTTTTAAATATATACAATTGCCTTACACTACGAATTCCAGATTCCTTATGTAAATCCATTGTGGGGTATTGGAACGGCTTTTTCATCATAACTTTTAAGACGGAACGTTGCGCTTTTACAACATGAATCATAGTTGTACTATTAGCAACACCCCAACAAGTAATGCAATATGTCAAGAGGAACTAACACAATGCAAAGTAGATGCTTTTTAGGACATCAAAACTGGTCACATCACGCAATTTCCTCATGATACCTATTACTCTCCGCACCCTCGATGAAAGTGAAACAATATGATCTCTAAAGGACAATTTTTCGTCTATAAAAATTCCTAAATATTTAACAAACTTTGCTCTGATCAGTGTTTCGCAGTTACAAAAATTAGTATCACAGGAAGAAATATGTAGTTTTATAGCAGAATTAGTATCGGGAGCTGAAGCTGCTGAATTAACACTCGTGTGTGATTATTATCATTATAGTTTTACAGTTTCTGTTCATCTTTATGGGTCATGCGTGCATGTGAATGGGATGAGAGGAATGGAAATATTTTATCCAAAAACATTTTTTGTAAAATTGGTCTACAGAAGGTCAAAATGCTATTACTGATAAAAAGTTATGAGATGACCGCTAGAGCTAAGCCTATAGCTACGCTCCGACTTTTGTTAAATAGTATAGATTGGCCGTTCGTGATTGTCGCATATACTCCTTTTGGATGTAAATGTTATTATTGTTATGTACTCTTAAGCACAAATCTAAGCTCAGCTAGTTATTAAAAGCATTATGACCTCGTGAGTTTAAGTAATAAATTTTACATATTTTTTTTTTGGTAGGGTTACGACACGGGAGAGATACTGGCGCAATTCCATGAAGACGGAAAAGGCCGCCGGTTCTACTATATCATTGAGATTATTATACTGCAGAAGAGATGAATGCCGGTTAGTGATACACAGTGTACAGTAAACCTGATAAGATGCGTCTTTAACTATCTTGGCAACGGAATTGTTTTTGATCACACTGCTACAATAAAACTTACTATTCCCGAGGAGGGTTGGCGTCAGGCAGGCGGCCAGGTGTAAAAACTGGAATCAAAACCTATACAGTATGAACTACGGTCACAAAATCGACGTATTTAAAATATTAATAAATCTAAAACCATATTTGAAAAATTCAGCAAAGCAAATGTCATATTTAACTTATAAATCTCACGGGTAAACATATTTATGTTTAGAAGTCAACTGGAAATAATTCGTCATATAAATAAATAAATAAATATACGCTCACGCCCGTAACCCAGAGGGGTAGGCAGAGATCGTGGATTTCCATTTGGCGCGATCCTGGCACACCTCTCTTGCTTCTTCTACATTCATACATCTACGCATACATGCTCGTCGGTTGTGGGTGCTCCTTATATCGCCCTTTTTTAGGAAGTCACTAATTTAATCGATATAAGTTCTCCTAGGGCTTCCCCTACCAACACTGCCACTCACTTTTGCAACATAAATTTGTTTCGTTATTCTCTCTTCATTCATCCTTTCCACATGCCCGAACCACCGAAGCATACCTTTCTCAATTCTAGTCACAACATCCACTTTTACTTTTCCCTTATAATGCTATTTTTAATCCAATCATTCAGTGTGAAGTCTTTATAGGCTGCGCTTTTTGTTAATAATAATTTGAATCCCAGGAAAAAAATCATTGATTCTCTCAATAGAAACCTAAATTTTAAAATATACTTTAAAAAATATTTTAGCTTATTTTTTGACTGCGGCTGCTGAAGATCGGTTCGTAGGGTCATTAAATGGCGTGGAAACATAATAAACAAACTTACATTCCCATTGCAAGAATGATTGAGAGAAGACTGACGAGAGAAATGAATGTGGCGAATGTTGGTGGCAGTGTCGATAGGGCTCGTCGTAGGCGAAGGTATACCAAGTAGATTAGTGACATATTAAAGAAAGGTGGCAGGTACAAGGACCATCGAGCATGAGCATGTAAAAGTATGAAGGTGAAAGAAGCAAGAGGATAGTTTCAGGACCGTGCCAAATGGAAATCCGTAATCTCTGCCTATTCCTCTGGATTAAAAGCTTAGTGTTTATTTAAATAAATATTTTACGTACATTTCCATTAATGATATTAGTTTTTAATATTCATTTTGATTGGATTAAAATTATTTTTCCATACAAACTTTTATCCCTAGTTTAGACCTTTAGGGGATGAATTTATAAAATTCCTTAGTGCTCGCCTACGTAATAATAGAAATCTCTGTGCAAAATTTCATGACTAGGCCCAGTAATTTGTGGCGTGTGTTGATATATCAGTCAATCAGTTTCTAATTTTATATAACGGTGTAACCGGAAGAGGGGATCATCGGTGGAGGAGGGGCGAGGATCTCAATATCTATGAAATTAAGCGATTTTGAAATATTAACTAATTTATACATAGTGTATATAACACCGGTATATAACGGGGCTTTCGAATTATTATGCCTTTTTAAGGCAAGGCAACCTTAAAAAGGCATAATAATTAACATTTTTGATACCAATAATGATTAGTAGATAGATAATATAACTGGTCATTTTATCTGAAACGCCAATTAGTCTGAAAAATGCCAATCGTTGTGTAATGTCGAAAAGATATAGCTTGTTTTCGAGTTGTTTTATCTTTTATTTCCTTCAGTTTTTATTTTTAATTGAGTCAAATCATTTTAATTCAATGATAATCGTATAAAATTAGCCATACTTGCTAAACAACATAATTAAAGCGATATAAAAACTGTATATATAATAAAATATTGTGTAAGTAACCAAATGTTATAGTGTCCGCTTTAAAACAACCAATATGTCAATCAAAGTACGTATTTCACTCAATATTTACACATATTTAATTTTCAATATACTATGTAGGTGTTATTGATATTCATTAAATATAAATATACCCGAACCACCTAAGTCGCCACGCCACGCCTAACATACTTGTTGAGCATTGCATCTCAACGGTATTAACTCTAACATACTTTTCCTGCCAATCCCCAGCTCTCACTTCCATAAATTTAATTGGGAACTAGTACAGCATTTTGTATTACCAGACGAGCCTTCATAGACACATACTGACTCCTCACTACTGTACCTATCGCCCCATTTATCTTATTTGCCGCATTCACTCATCGTTCAAAATCGTTAACGTGTCTACTATCTCTACTAAACATACATCCTAAATCCACGAACTCTCTCACCTGTTCCACTTCTTTACCGTTAACATTTATATCAATTACTGTCCTACTTTGTTCTCTTTCAAACACCATAACTTTCATTTTGTCAACATTTGTCTTCATACCTCTACCTTCCAATGAATCATTCACTACATTCAGTATAAATTATATGCTCCGATGACGCAAACACGATGTGATCATCGGTGTACAAGAGACATTTTACAACTAGCTCACCGATTCCTAATTCATACTCTTCGTCTTTTTAAAGCTTTCAAACAATCATCCATAAAGATATTGAACAACCACGGGCATGCTACACAGCCCTGTCTTACACCTTTATTGGTATTAAACTAGTCTGAGTAGGCCCCTTTAATCCTAACACGCGCAGTAGAATCTTTATAGAGATTTTATCGTTTGTATTAGATCACTGTTCAATCTAAATGCAGCCAAGATTGACCATAGATCATCTTTTTTAACTTCATCGTACACCTTTTCTAAATCTACGAAGCCAAAAACTTTTCTATAATCAGGCGTAAAGAAAATATCTGATTCATGCTCATTCTTTCTTCTGTTTTTTTCATGTTTCTTTCAATCAGTAGTTTAGCATATAGTTTTCCAAAAATGCAATTCTGCGAACACTTTCATTTATACTAGGAACGATAACAGATAACGAAAACGATTAATATTCATGTATAAGTAATAATATGGTATGGTTTCTGTGATCTAGACTGATTTATGATCTAGGGGATTATATTTGACAGTCCATCGGAATTACTGCTTCCATAAGAAAGATTATTTAAGGAACTGTTTTGTTTACAGAATACGGCTGGGTGTTTAGTGCTGTATTTATACATCAAGGCTTGCGCCTCAAACTCCTGTTCATCAAATGACGGCCACTTTTTCGTACAGGAAGTCTATGATGTATTAATTAATGATCCATGCAACGCATGCATTGGAAGACCGTTCCCGAAATCGCGTCCTGATAACATATACAAACCCTTCGATGAAGCAAATGATACCGAATCTGAAACGGTTAACAAACCAAATAAGGAAGTAGAAAATGATCCCGTAGAATGTGATGTAAAAAATGAACCAAAAGATGATGACGATGATTTAAAAGGTAAAGACGAGTACGAACCAAAGGATGAACCAAAAGATGATCATGATGATTTAAAAGAAAAAGATAAGTACGAACCAAAGGATGAACCAAAAGATGATCATGATGATTTAAAAGATGAAGACGAGTACGAACCAAAGCATGCACCAAGAGATGATCGTGATTATTTAAAAGATAAAGACGAGTATAAACCAAAACATGATGACGAGGACGAGGACGAAGATGATGACGAGGACGAAGATGATGACAAGTACGATACAGATTGTGAAACTGACTGATAACCTATCAAAGACATATGTTAACCAAAAAATAAACTTGAATATTAACCACAACCAAACCCGATAGATGAATGCCTGTGATGGTTTATTTTTAAGACCAAAGCATATTTTTAACATAAGTTTTGATTTTTCTGTCTGTATGAAATAATATTTGTAAACCCACTTTTAACTCTTGATACATTGAACGTCATACACACAAATTAAGAGTGGTCATCAACGAAAGCCAGCGCGGGGATAGAAAAGAAACCTTTAAAAGAAAGAAAAGTTGTCTCACTGCATACTTGTTCCCAACTTCAGGCACGAAAAGAACATTGACTAGTATCATGCCAAAAAAATGCATCATAGATCATCTTTTCTTTAATATTAATCATGGTGCTCCCCAGACAAGAAATGTTAGCGCTGCTCTACCACTGATGAAATTGATTCAGTTCTACAATCAGATTTCTCGCTACAGAGCTGTTTTAGCTTTCCACGTGTTTTTAAATCTAAAACACCACAAGTTGCTGGTTACAATGTGTTGTAGTAATTTACGCAAGGCGACTTAAAACCACTGACAATTATCTTGTATCATTACTTCCACGAGGACAAAACAATAAAGATAAAAATAGAAAATCGCTGGCTTTTCCAACTGGTAGAGATATGCCTTTTAATTAGCCGTAAGTTCCACAAGACATATTTAAAAAGAGCTGAGAAAAAAAAACTGTGTCCAGTGTTACGTTAGTTTTATGCCGCGTGTCAAGATGAACATATTTTATATAATAACGTGTGTGTTTTATACTTTTTGTCTTTGTTCAGTAGGAGGTGACCACTACGTAGAAAATCAACATAATGAAGACAATAACCCGGAAAATAATTATTGGAAACCGGTACTCCTCTTCGATGATAAAACGAAAACAGTTAAAGAAAAAGACGTAAAATCGGATGATAAGTTTGGATTTCTAAGACCCTACACGCCATCGTCTTTTATGTATGGACTGAACACTTATCCATATTATGCTTTTGGTGGACTTCCTGCACATCTCCATACGCCGATCTATTCGTATCCTGATATCAATTACTTTATTAAGAAAGTAAATAAGGACAAGCCTTATGTCTCATACGACAATAATTATTAATTATAATAATCTATGTAAACATTCAATATTTCTGTGTAAGTGCAGTATGTTAATGTAATCATCAATAAAGGTTACTAGATATACATCCTTTTTTATCATTTTTATTAAAATCAAATCAGTTTATTTAAGCACATTTTTTGTATTGATATTGGATTATACATAACTTCGTTTCGTTCACCAGAAAATAAGGATGCTTTATCGATACATTACAGTGGTACTGCCCGCAAGACCAAGCGTATGCTGAACGAATGAGCCAGCTCGGAGCCGGTGAAATACCATGACCCTACAGAAGACAGGCGTGAAGTAGAAGTGTTCTGTGTTTCGTCTTATGAGTGAGGTGCCGTAGGCCTAATCCTAGTTCTTTTCCCATTCTTATCATTTTCCAATGAGAGCAGCATGGGAAGAGGAAGAGTATTAACTTTTGTTTTGTTTAGCCCCCTCAGTCCATAAAAGTAGGCAGCAACGCTTGTGCAACTCGTTAGCTACCCATAGCGCTAATTTAATGTCGGATGACCCGCTTGCTCATTTGCCACCCTCTTTTATAAAAAAAAATCGAAAAAAATGACAATCAAAACATTCTTCATTTTATTTCTACTTTTTACATAGCTCCCAAATCACATCACGATCTAGATACTGAATTTTATGCGTGTGTCTCAAGGGGTTCAATTTTTAATTTTGTCTACAAGTAAAAGGCAAACTTTTTACTTATAGGCAGGATTTTATTTTGCATTGTTTTAATATATGTATGACTATAATATGTTACCAAGTAGAGTTACATTTAAAAGCATTTGCTCACAAAAGACGACAGGGGCTTGTTTATCACTGCACTCACAACATTGAACAACGTCTTTTTGTAGAGTTATGTACCTACATAATATTCCAAAATACAATACCTAACTAAATTGCAGATTTAAAGATAAATTGTACTCGTTTAAAGTTGAACATTGTTCAATCATCACGTTGCTTTTCATTGATGAATGGAACGATGTAGATAAATCTTTTTTCCAGATTATGTCATCACTACAATAAATATTGACTGTCTCAATTCCGAGATTTATTTCGAACATGTCATCTTTAGTCATACGCCAGCATCTAACAACAATTTAGTGTTAAATAATCATGTATGCAAAAAAAGGTTCTCAA
The DNA here is from genome assembly GCA_000931545.1 of Papilio glaucus. Taxonomy (NCBI): domain Eukaryota; kingdom Metazoa; phylum Arthropoda; class Insecta; order Lepidoptera; family Papilionidae; genus Papilio; species Papilio glaucus. The sequence continues at coordinate 143,896 of JWHW01014207.1, forward strand.
ACTTTTAACTTATATACAATATAAGATGCCAAAATCGTCAAATCAATAGAACATATCGTATTCTGACTTCTTATCACGAGACATTTCTAAACGCGGTGTGCGTTTAGAAATGTCTCGTGATAAGAAGTATCCCCAACGATCACCATAACAAAACTCTTGCTATCCTTATCAAAATGGGTTCCTTCGACCAATATTTTTATTAAAAACACTAATCATTTTGTCTATGTCTAAAATTTCCGACAATTGACGTAAACGCGGTACTTATAACAAAAATATTTTATTTTTTTATTTATGTCTGTCTGTCCGGATGCTCCGGGTAATCTCCGAAACGGCTATATGTATTTGGAAGGGACTTTTACTGGCAGTTAGATAATGTTCTATAGAATAACATAGGCGCATTTTATTTTAGTAAAGTAATCAAGGGGCGTCGCGTCGCCGTATCGAAATAGCCTTTAGCTGCGGTGTCACAAAGGTGGCCTTAAGCAGTAAAATAATTTAAAAAATTTACTTTCATAGATTTTTGTTACTCTTCTACTGTTCCGATGGGGTCTCACCATTTTTTAAGTAATAATTAGGAATCAATGATTTATAACACTTTTTTTACAGTACGATTCATTCGTCTTTTAATTACCCAACTTAAAGCCTTGAGCCATGTATAATAAAATACTAAACTTTTATAAAAGCACGAGAAAGTCTAAAAAAATTGAAAGAAAAATCTTCTTAACAGTAGAAAAGAGCAGATTTGGTTGGTTTATCTTAAACTCCATACATTGATATCCGACGAACATGTATGCGTAAATGTATGAATGTAGAAGAAGCGAGAGAGGTGTGCTAGGATCGCGCCAAATGGAAATCCATGATATCTGCCTACCCCTCTGGATTACGGGCGTGAGCGCATATTTTATTTACATTGATACAGTCACCATAGACCAACAGCACGTCAATAAAATATGAAAGTCAATAAATAATTTTGTTTTTTTATCAGTTTATAAAAAACCTGCACATAATTTTTGTGGTATCAAAATTTCTAAGGTCGTATTTAACCGCTTTCTTTGTTGTTATAAATTGTCTAGAACACGTGCGACATTACTCTGGAATTGAATTGTATTGCGCACATACATACGCACACCAAATCGCAAGAGCGATGGAGACTATATTTTTTCAATTACTTTATTCCACATCTTTTTGGAATAAAAGATCTTGGGGTTCTATATAGTAAGGAGACAATACAAAATGAATGGATTTCATTCCTCAATTCCTTCCTAGTATCGAACATTAAAACACAGGACATTATTAATGTTTGCAAAACCAGTAAAGAACTAAATAATCTTTATAAAAAAAAAACTACGTTTAAAAAAAAAGACTTCAAAAACTAAAAAGCACAAAATAACTTAATAAAGACTGAATTCAATACACCTCTTATACAAACCTAATACCTTTAATATTCATAAAATACTATTATTTGTATGTACTAGCTATTAAAAGGTTTGAAGTCGATGCCAAGCCAAATATAATAGTAGTACCTACACTCGCCGGGCGTGACTTTAAGCGGGATAGCTTCGTCTAGAACATACATACATACAAAGTCCTTTTCTGGGCCACAAATATATTCATATATACGAATAATATAGGTTTAATTTATCATAAAGTTTTCATCTGTTTCACATTGTTCATTCTCATGTAGGTTTATATACGTAGGTTAATCTTTAGTAGGACCATCATCACAGTAAGTAAGCTGTTTATAATATAAGTATCATTTTGTTTAGGGTTTGGCACCGACTTCAAACCTATTAATAGGTAGCACATACACACAATAATAGTATTTTATTAATATTAAAGGTATTATTATTAGGTTTGTATAAGAGGTGTATTCAATTAAATCTTTATTAAGTTATTTTGTACTTTTTAGTTTTTAAAGTCGGTTTTTTTAAACGTAGTTTTTTTTTATTTTACTTTTTAGTGTCTACAATACATGAAAACAAACAATAGTACATAGTACTAAACACATCGCTAACTACACATTTAAATGGATAAGGATTCATACCGAACACGAATAATAGCGTAGTAAGTGGCGTATGCGTTTTAATTAATGTTTCCTAAGAAAAAAATCGTTATTGTGAGACAACCATACAAGATAGATATATGTCATCGCGGACTTTTATTTAGCTTATTTAAAGGGCTACAAATATTTTATACACCATTTAATGTAAGTCCTGTAGTTTTGCCTACGTAAGCCAAGAAAGTAAAACTCAGCGTTGTCATATTATGCATTATTAAGAATAACTCAAAAACTACTGGTCGGATCTTGAATAAAAAAAATTGAGACCAAATGGCGAGCACTAGCTGTCGAACAAAAAAGAATCATCGAAATCGGATCATAAATCACGGAGTAATAAATGTTCATACATAAAAAAAAACCCACCGAATTGATAACCTCCTTCTTTTAAGTCGGTTAATAATTGTATTTTAATATAGTGATAATCAGCGCTTGTTGTCCTCACCTTAAATAGTACATTCTGATTTTGTTTGCAGAATGTTTGAGAAGCGCTACTTTTTGACCATTAGCGTATTGTCTAAAAACATAAAGTATGTTTAAGACAGGTATATAAAGGCAAGATATTTATATCGCAGATGTGTACGCCGAATTATCATTCGTACAGAATCAGTGATGACAGCGGCTGAGGTAAAATTGAAAATATTCAAAATATACGATCCTATATTTAACCCGTAATAGTGGTAGTAACAATTAATAACCTTAATTATTTTTCTTCCTAAAGAAATAATACATTTTACTGTTCACTAAATAACTACATAATTAAAAATCAAATCTAAAAATGTGTGGCATTTCTAATTAATTTTTAATTAATTTTCAGAGTTTCTTCCGTTTAGTCGTACTATTGGCGCTTATAGTAGGAAGCTTGTGCCAGGTCTTTGGCGGTGGACCAGGAGATTTCAGTAATGGCCCCGGAGGTTTCGGTGGTAGCCCAGGAGGATTCGGAGGTGGCCAAGGAGGTTTCGGTGGTAGCCTAGGGGGATTTGGAGGTGGCCAAGGAGGTTTCTACGGTAGTCAAGGAGGATTTGGGGGTAGAGGATTTGGCGGTAGTCGAGGAGGATACGGTGGTCAAGGCGGATTTGGCGGTAATTCCGGAGGATTTGGCGGTCGTCCAGGAGGATTTGGCGGTGGCCAGGGTGGATTTGGCAGCGGCCCAGGAGGATTTGGCGGTAGTCCGGGAGGCTTTGGAGGCAGTTCAGGAGGATTTGGCGGACAAAACTCATTTGGCGGTGGAGCGGGTGGTTTTATGGGCGGGCAAGGAGGATTTTGAAGCGGGTGGCCAGGACAATTTTTCAAATATTTCAAATTTTTAAAGACCGTAACCTCATCTGTATCGGAATAATAGATATTTGTTTAAGGTTTGTAAGAAACGGGATTCTTACCACAATTAGCCTTTTTGAGTCAGCCCGTGACCATGGCGCATGCAACAGTGCCGAAACAACGGGAGGTCAAAAAGGCTAATCGTGGTAGGAATCCCGTTTCTTACAAACCTTATATTAGTAAAAACCACGGAAATTTAAAGTTATATAAAAATTAAGTCTAAATAATAAAACATAAATTGTGTCACGCTTTTAGAATAAAATAAAATAATAAATTTCATACCTTATATAATCTTTTCCAAATAATATAACTGCCCTCGTTGTTTAGGACTTATGTATATATATAAATGCTCAGTGCGAAAAACATGTACTTTTGTTAATAAAATCAATCCTATAAATTTAGGTACACATCGATTTTTTTATTAAATTATGTATATGAATGTGACGTTTGATTACAAACTACATGTACCCTAAAACAACGATTTCTATATTTATTTAATTATTAGGATTTTCTACCATCTACGCTAATTGTGATCGGCAAGTGAACGGTGTTAAGAGAATATAGAGACGGATGCAAAGTAAATATTCAATAAAATTCAAGTTAAAAAAAATAATTTAATTCACAAATATACAGTATTTAAATTCACAAAGAATACGGATATATGAAAGCATACAAACTCACAAGACTCGTATATGTTTGTTTCATTATTTCCATTAATTCTTGAAGCAAAAAATGAAGCAAATACAATATTTATAAATTAAATAAACTTGAATGATGCTTTAAACCAGAGATTCTCAAACTATGG
>JWHW01014207.1:149139-159693 GCA_000931545.1 Papilio glaucus
TATTATATAAATGCTCAGTGCGAAAAACATGTACTTTTGTTAAAAAAATATATCCTACAAATTTAGGTACACATCGATTTTTTTATTAAATTATGTATATGAATGTGACGTTTGATTACAAACTACATGTACCATAAAACAACGATTTCTATATTTATTTAACTACTAGGATTTTCTACCATCTACGCTCATTGTGAACGGTGTGAAAAGAATATAGAGACGGATGCATAGTAAATATTCAATAAAATTCAAGTTAAAAAAATTTGTTAATTCACAAATATAGAGTATTTAAATTCACAAATAATACGGATATATGAAAGCATATAAACTCACAAGACTCGTATATGTTTGTTTCGTTTTTTTCATTAATTCTTGAAGCAAAAAATGAAGCAAATACAATATTTATAAATTAAATAAACTTGAATGATGCTTTAAACCAGAGATTCTCAAACTATGGGTATCGACCCACCAGTGGGATTCGAGCTAATTTTGAGTGGGCTCAAAAATGTAGGACCACCGGCCGACCTAGGGGACCGGCAGTTAGGACATTGTTATTTTGTTAAATTGGTCCCCAGCCCAGTCAACTTTTGGAACCAGTGCTTTAAACAATCAAATAATCTTCAGTACGGCATGGGAAGAGTAAAGTTTTAAATTTCATATAAAACAATGAATTGCAACTTTATTTATGCTCATTCATAAAAAATAAGATACTTGATTTTTTTAATGCGTAAATCAATTATGATATCAAAACTTATATAACCTAAAATGCGTCAATGTATAGACCCACATGTCAACGTCATACTCCTCGTGCCTCAATGAATAAAGAACAACCAGATGTGTGGTCTTTAAATATCACAGCCATTTATTTCACGTGTTAATTTTTGAACCAAATACGCTACCGAAACACTATTGGTGCGACATTCATCGGCTTTTTCTTATATGTTTGGTGTTGCCTGCAGACCAAATGATCAAAATTGATTAAGAAACATGAAACAATTTTTTTAGCACACATTTTATTAATCAGCATATAAAGACCACACGCAAAACTTTATAAAATCTTTTATTATATTAACTCTTAAGCAAATATCAATATTTATCGATAATGTTTCATACAATTTCAGATTATAATAATACAAATGTTTTATTACTGGGTACGAGAACATATTTTCAATTAGATAAAGGTGGCAAACGAGCAAGCTAACCCGATATCAAGTGACATAGGCATCTTCAACAAACTAAAGAGTTGCAGATGCGCTGCCGTCCTTTAATGGACATTTAAAAGGACAGAAAAAAATATTTCCTTTTCCTATTTATCCCCACTCCTACAAATCCTCCTCCCCTTCTCATACTTCCCTTATTAGAAACGGATGGGAAGGGTAAGATGACAATGATAGGCATCCAGCACCTCAGTCATCCGACGAAACGCAGAATATTTTTACTTCATGCCTGTCTTCTGCGAGGTCGTGGTATTTCACCGGTCGAGCCGGGCCATTCATCCAACAGATGTTGTTGTTGCGGGCTCTACCACTGTTAAACAAAACACAAAATCTACGCAAATTGTTCAACATATTTTGGCATGATACGTCTCATTAACTGTATATTTAATATTTCCATATATAGTTTAGAATAGTAGCTAAGTATCGGGAACACCTGCCAGTTCATCTATCAGTTTATTACAGCTTTTAAAATGATAATATTACGAGGTTGAATAACGTGTTCATAACTAAAACTAGAAACTGGTTTAACATGAATAATGAAAAATCCCGAGACTGTTGATGCTCAAATATTTAAACGAAATTTAAATTTACTTTAGTCAGTATTCGCAGATCATTGTTAGAAGAACAATATCAAGATGGTAGTTATCAATGTAAGTTTTTTTTTAATAACGAAAAGGAAGAACTGACACCTAGCATAACATTAATTACAAATTCTATGATAGATAATACAAATATGTAATATATTTTTCACAATATTTATAATACAAATTGAGCCCCGTGGTTTCAAAAGCCCTGCCTTAATTTAACAAGCGATTGTCCAGCTTAAGCAGATCCCTATTTAATATGATTAATCATATAGATCTGAGGTTAACTTTTATTGGATTTTATTATTTTTCTTTATACCAACTTCTCAACCCAACTCAATTCTCAACTCATCCCCTACTTTTACCTTAATTTGAAAAAATCCTTTCTTAGTGTTCATTTAGTATACCTTGCAAATATGTTTTATTTATTGTTTCAGACAAATCTCGTACTAATCTTTATGGTAGCACTTGTGACAGTTGTCACTGGCCATTACGATTATAATTACGGAGGAGGCTACGGGGGAGGATATATAGATCAGGGGTACGGAGGTTACAGTGGCTATGGACACGGTGGATATGGTGGACATGGCGGCTATGGTCATGGGCATGGACATGGTGGGTATGGACATGGCGGCCATGGGGGACACGGACATGGTGGTTTTGGATACGGTGGCTACGGCCAAGACGGTTTTGGACAAGGAGGATATGGGCAAGGAGGTTACGGAGGTTATGGTTCCCTTGATGTATATTTTAGACGTTAAGTTAATTTAACCTTTAAATTACTTTGTTAATGTAACTTTTCGTTCATTAAATCTTAATATTAACCCATTATTGTTTATTATAAAAGTGGTACCTCTTGTCCGGGAAAATTTCCTAAAGGGACACGGCCCCCAGAAAGGTATTGTGATAGCATTCGTAGTAACATAGAACCAAAGTACATGGCGAATCTTGAACCCCTTATAATAAAATTCTGATTGTCTAACTTCTGCGGTGGAAGAGTTTCAGCTATTTGATTATTAATTGCTTTCATTTGAGGAATATTCAATGTTTGCAGTATATTAGTATAAAGTAGAGGCGATGATTCTGAATTGACTTCCGGGTTAGCGGCAGCTGGTAATACTGGAGCACTCGCAGGTTGTGGTGTAGTTGTTTCAGTTGATACGCTAATTACATTTTGCTCACCTGGCACTGGAAGAAAAGGTTCCATAGGTTGTACGACTTCATTAGAAGGTTCAACCACAGGTATGATTTCAACTTTATTCATCGAGTTTAGTGACGATTTCTCTGTGCTTTGTATTGGTTCAACTGTTGACAAAATAACCACATTCTTGGCAGATGATATAGCTGATGAAGATTCCTTATTAACAGGCAAGACTTGTAAATTATCCTTTTCATATGATGGAAACTTTAATACATCGATGGCATTATTTGTATCCCTCTTTGCAATTTTTCGTATTAATCCGAATTTTCCGAATCGCGACCATTTTTCGAAAATAAATTCAAGTGATTTAAATGGTGTAGGGTTAATCTGTACTTCGAATTGTTTTTTAAAGTTTATTCCAGGTTTGGAATATCCAAAATAAACGCTGAGAAATAGAACAGCAATCTAAAAAAAAAAAACAAATTAAGAATTTCAGAAAATACAAAGAAGTAGTAAGTAAAACAAAAAAAACACGACTTCTTTAAAATCAGACCGAGGTGGCATGATGGCCAGAACTATCCACTTTTCACCGGTAGCGGGCGAGTCTTGTCTTTTATTATATTTTTTTATTGCTTTAAGAAAAGTTTTTCGACAAGCACTCGAATTAAGAATTCACTGAATAACAGGTGCACAGTATTATTTTATTTGTAAAAAAATAACATGAAATATACCTGAATCAAATATTTCATCTTGTCGTAAACAACACCACTGTATGAAAATCAGATTTACAATGAATAGTATAAGTACGATTATTTCTTGTTTAAAGGAAAGTATCAAGGCAGTAAGTAATGACTTAATATTCTATGGCCTCAGGATACACACGCTACGGTCATTTGATGTTCAATAACTAGGTTAAGGTTTTGTAAAGAAGATCCGTATTCAATATTTCATACAGCTTCAGAGTGGAAAAACAAAAAAAAATACAATCGCACTTTGGGGGGCTTGAGCCCAGCTTGAGAGTAGGTTTCATGAAGGTAAAAACTAAAAGCACACGACATTTTTAAAAGTTTAAATCAGAATAAGGTAATGTAATACTATCTTAAAATGTTAATTTGAATAAGAACCTGTTTCACATTGTCTAAGTAAAGTCCTGAATAGGCTACTTGAAGTTGCAGTTTTACATAAGTTTATCTGGCGAATTAAGTCATCGTTGGCGTTTCACAATCTCCAAATCAGCTTAACTGGTAAATACTGTTCGGAGTAAATTACAGAGAAACGCAAACTGTTTTAAAGGGAAGTTTATTGTGTTAGTTAATTTATTTGTCCATTAGTAATTCAGCACTTTACTCAGACTTTGTGAAACAGGCCCTAACAATTACCAAGTTCACTTGAAATTTCGTTTTACCCCACCTCCGCTGGATCCTCCAACATTGTCACCTGAATAGTGCTAGTGCTCTTCATCACCAGCAGTTATATCAAGAATGAGCCGGCTTGATTGTGCAAGCACCACGACCTCACAGAATACCTCCGTGGTGCAGAAGAACGTCCAATGAGTGATGTCTCGCTGGCCCCATTATCTTCCCATGCGTTCCTCTTCTCACTTTTTTTTATAAATGGCTTGAAAATTTATCCGTACCTCTTCCGATTGTTACAAATGTTGATTGGCTGTTGTCTCTTCGTATTTTTTACCGCTTACGGTTCGGAACAATTCGATGGAGTTTCGCATCGTATTACCAAACCAAAAGGACTTAAGGTGCTTTAAGAGAGCGCACTACTTTCTTAAAGGTCGGCATAGGTTTCGTAGTTCTTCCGGCGTAGTGTAGTAATGTTCATGGGCGTCGGTGATGACCTAACATTAAGCGACCCACTGCTTGTTCCCGCTTTCGAGAAAGATACGTCTGTTGAATTTTGCTCCTTTGTCTCCCTCGACCTCAAAAAACAATTAAATATTGTTTTATGGGACGTAAGAAAGTTATATCGGTGATAGCTCACATATACGATCGGAACAAACATGATACAATATTTGTGTTAATAACGTCTCATTTTTTATTCAATAGGGATATTTTACAATAAGTAAATTATTTATATAGAGATATGATAAAAGAGACGTAGATATATCCATATTGTATTCAACGTCCTCAATTTCCACACAAAAAAAAAACAAATAACGCATTAGTAAGCTATCGACAAAGCAAAGTGTAATTGTCGGCGCATATATAATAAGAAAGAGACAATGTTAGGCTTTCGAAAGTCAAAGAACTGGTTACGGAAACTCATTTGGAATATTAATTGTACGGCCAACACAGATTCCGGCGCTGACAGTTATACCCTTTCTACGTCCCAAAATACTTTGTGCATTAGTACTATTCCGTCTAGACTATTGTATGTACACATACTAGCTATTGCCAGCGACTCCACATGCATTCGATCATGATTTTCCTCGCTGGCACTTTTAGGTTTTTTGTTATGATTTGACGAAGTAAAACGTAAGAAAACAAAACAAAATTATCTAAAAGGAAAAATGCAATAGCCTGTCAATCGAATTTCCTGTGCATAGTTTGTATTTGAGAAATTTTTAGAATTAAACTTAAGAAACTTATTTTAGAATGCTTTATAAGCATTATTTTAATAGTCAAACAATGATGTGAAATAAAAACAAAACAGATTAAGATAACAATATTTCATATTATTTATTTTTTTCATACACAGAGTGAATCGTCTCTAAAAAGAATGAGACGTATGTAATTACATATATTTCGTAACCATTTCTCCTCAACACTCGGACGTAGAAAGTCGGCATTCAGTCGGCATCAGCTGGCATCGCGTGCGACAGTTCGCAAAGGACACTGCACAAGGTTGTCCGACTTGCATGCCAATGCCAAGAAAGTAAAACCAATGTAGTTCTGTGATCAGTGAAATTATGATAGTGAATAATGAAAATTTGATTTTGTACTGTAGAATAATTTACATGTCGTAGTTGGTGTAATGTATTGGTAAGTTCATTATTAAGTTACTGTTGACTTATTTTTGACGACCACATAGCCTTGCGGTTGAAGTGTCCAGCTGCGATACCGTAGGTCTTAGGTTTGAATCCCGTATGTTGTTTTTCTAAAAAATCATAAATCTTTATTTTTGGGTATAGTAATTACAATTATGTAGGCCTATTAGTAGTAGTAGTAGTAGTAGGCTAATTATTTAATAGTGGTAGAGCTCGCAACAATAACATCTGTCGCACGAATAGGCCGGCTCGACCGGTGACATACCACGACCTCACACAAAACAGGCGTGAAGTAGAAGTCTGATGAGTGAGGTGCTGGATGCCTAATTTCAGTCCTCTTCCCAACCTTACTTCATAAGGATAGGATGGGAACGGGAAGAGGATTGGACGGGGGGACATGGAAATATCCTTTTTCCTGTCTATGCCCGCCCTCCTTCCTTTAAAGGTAGGCAACGCATCTGCAACACATGTGCTTGTTGCGGATGTCTATGGGTAGCGCTCACTTAACACCAGGTGCTCGTTTGCCGCCTACTCCTATAAAAAAATATATGTAGGCTTTGTTTGTCACATTTGGCAAATAAAAATCTCATAGAAAAACTGAAAGGAATCGCTTCTCTTTTTGTTACTCATTTTTACTCAATTCAACTTGAAATTCAAAACATTTAATAACGTATATATTATTTGTATTTGTATCGTATTTATGTGTTAGTTATTATTTAATAAGTAATGAATATTTTAAATTTAAAACAATCAAGTATTTCTGTAGTAACAAATATATTAAAGGCCATTTTACAATTTAAAACATCATTTATAGTTGAGATAGTTCAGTTTATATTCGAAGTGGTAATATTATTAAATAATTGGTTTTCGAATACGAATCGTTGTTGTAGTTAATTGAAGCCAAGTTCCAACTGGTTTGTACCAATATAAAAACTGGTCTGTTATTTAATAAACCGGTACAGATCAAATTTAATGTTTCCTCAGTGTAGCAACTTTTGAAGATTGTACTATGAATTTAATACTTTATGGTGGACACAATTAAATTAAGTAAACTAAAAAAAATACATTTTTTTAGTATACCAATTTATTCATATAAAGTATATTTCGCAGAATATAACAACGTCACGATTACGTATCTAAGTATAGATGTAAATGGTTGTTGCTGTTCCCTGTTTGAATCTGTGAGAGGAACTACCTTGAATCAAATTCAATGATAGGTCACCAGTGACACAAACCAAGCCTTTATTAACTTATTAAACGATCTTAGTTCTATTCCCCATTAATCCATTAGCGTATTCGGCTGGTCTAGTTTTTAACTTATTGTTTACTAGCATACCGCCCCAGGTTCTTGTCAACATAGACAATTTTTTTTTTAATATAATTTTCGTTGTTATACTCGGTTATAATTACTAGCTACTAAATTTCAGCCTGATCAAAAGACAATCAAATCTTTTTAATATTAGTTTATCTTTATTGTCTACTCGTGCTCGCAGTCGCTCGAATTTATATTTCTTGTCAGAATTGAATTTAAATATACTGACAAGAACTATAAATATAATATAACAAGAAGTATATAGGATTTACTACTAAATAATGTAGTAATAATGCCTGAAATGACGAACAACAGATCGATGTGGAAGAGGAAAACGTGCAATGCCGACTAAAGCAGGCGAGGGGCAGGGAGATGATGGCCACTGAATAATGTAGGTTGAATGAAGTGCTTCAATCATCAGTTTTAATGTTAAATATTAACTGAAACTTTATACTATGAAGGTCTCATAAATACGTACGTAAGTACTAAACAAACACACAGCTAAACAAATCTGTAACGTAACAATTCTGTAAACAGAGGAAGTGAAAACGGTTGCATAATACATTACTCGAACATGAATATTTCCACTGTCGTATGGCACGACCAGTTTTCTACTGAGCGTTATCACATATGTGTTAACTCACCGATAATTCTTATTTTCAATCTCGGTGTGTACTTTAAACTTCATGTAGCAAATAAAACGGATTATACTCTGTTTTAATTAATCTTCCTATTTCTCATAACTGCCGTGAACGTGAGCCGATACGATAGAGTCTTCAAGAAAAGTGCGTACTCCTTCTTAAGTGCATGCTGTATCTCCTCTGATCCCAAATCTGCTTATTCAATCGGATCATGGCAGTATCTCAATGTTTCGAACGACAAGAGAATGGTCTTGGATGGAGGTGATCATTTTAATTCTGGTAACGAACCTGTGCGGCTGCCTGATTAACTTCCATTAAATAGCATCACCCTCGCTCTTTTCGAAATATCTAAAATCGCTTTAACATCCCATTGGACAGCTATGCCCAGCAGTGTACTCGTAAATGGAGTAACTGACGGGTGAATGGATAAAATCCACCTACATATTTAGTAGATTAATACAAAAAATGTCAATTCACCCAGGACGACACCAAAATTGATCTTATAATTTTAGTATAAAAGTCTATCATTTGTATTGGTTCATTCCGCCGTAAAACAGATAAAAACCGACCGATGTAGATCGTTAACATGTTTTTTCGCATAGAGATGATTAACACATGAAGTCATCTACAACATATCAAGTCAGTTTTTTTCTTATAATTGTAAAAACTCGTTATTACGTCATACACACACGATTGTGAAATTTATTTAGAGCACTTAATAATAATGAGATATTTACAACGATAGATCGATACTAATGTAAGTATGCTTTAAATAATATAATATGTATTGTAATGTAAATATACATGAGTACCATTACATAAAATAAAACGATAAGCCTTGAGATAAATAATAAGAAAATAATTAGGTTCACCCGAGGAGGTTCACAATTATTTTCTTTTTCTAGGTACCTAATAATCGACTTGTATAGGACAGTGATATTTAATATTAGTATACACTTTGTAACGGACTATTAGGACATCGATTGTAAAATTACTCAAATTTATGAACTGGTACATTGGACGAAATTTAAAAGGTGAGCTACACGTGAGAAGATAAACGTGTGTGAAAATAGTTAAACATCATAATTAATTTCTTAGACTCCACCACCACCAGTACAGATCTGTCCCCAGCGCCATTTTCAAACCAATACATCTTAGGGTGTCGCAGATGATCATGGGCGTCGGTGATCATTAAATATTAGACGATCCTCAGTTCGTTTCCTCCCTTACGCTATAAAAAAGAGAGTGGGAAGCTAATTACACGGTACAGAATTTCGATGTCGATACGGTCAATTGCCTTATTAGAAATGGATGGTAAGGGGAAGAGGAATAGAATTAGGCATCTTGCACCTCACCATAGTGCTGCCACCATAGATCCGAATTCTACTTTATGTTTTGTATGCGTTACGTTAACGTAACCCAAAACACATTTAAACAATGTACGTAACTATGAAAATGACTAGAATTTGTTTTAATCCTTCCAGCCTTTAGAAATCTACTGTTGACTCTTAAATAGAGACGAAAAATTACACACAGGTACTCAAGTAAAACTTTCTGATTCCAACGTCAAAAGCAAACACGCGTTTGTTATACGAATAGAATGATAATTCGCTCATATTATTCTGTACGTCCCTAGAGAAAGTAGAAGCAAACTTAAATTTACATTTAAAAAAAAAGTACAATCGTCTATCGATTTCGTAATTCCCTCGTAAATATTGTACTAACTGTGCGTGTTATCGTTTGGGTAATTTTCAATTGTATCCATTTATAATAATAGATATAAGCATTTACATATGCTACTTATAATTAATATAGCTTTCTGTAAAAGTCTATTCAAATAAATTTTAGTAGTTTGGTTTAATTTTAGTAGTTAATAGTCTAAATACAAAGACAAAGAAAGAACTCGTTCCTATCTATATCTATACGTATAATAAAAACGTAACTGATCGCTATCTGTACATGGAAGATATTTGCGAAAAACTATTAATGGGGGCCTTCACAAACGCAATAGAACCCAAAACAATAATTATTAGAATTTTTGTCTGTTTGTCTGTGCGTTCGTTACCGCTAATCTTAGAAACGGCTTATCCGAAATGATGATGTACGGTAGTATTAAGTGGGTAATATCATTTCGTTTAAGTAAAATTGCAAGGCGGGTGAAACCGCGGTGCACTGCTAGTTTATAACAAACGTGTACAAAATTAAATACAGACTTCATTTAATTAAACTCTTTAAAACATTTGTCATTAGTTCTTACCGAGTATAACAATTAAATATACAGCCCAAACTACTGGGCCTGGACTTGATATTTTGCACAGAGATTTCTGTTATTACGTAGGCAAACATTAAAAAAGGATTTTTCTTAATTCATCCCATGAAGATCTTAAGAAGGAGATAAAAGTTTTTCTTAATTCATCCCATGAAGATCTTAAGAAGGAGATAAAAGTTTGTATGGAGAAATATTTTTCCTTTAGCAGAATTATTTGAAAATTTACATAAACACGTTTCAATACAAACAATTAAGTGCCTATTTCGGGAATATTGAAAATTCATTCTCTGAGGGTTTAGACCCTTTACTTTAGAGTAGGGTACGAAAGTTTGTTATTTACAAATAGGAGAATCAATTTCTTTTAAATTAAACAAAACGTGGGTGAAACCGAG
>JWHW01014207.1:188287-207135 GCA_000931545.1 Papilio glaucus
GGGCCGCCCTAACTACGGATGGGGCCGCCCACGCTACGGTTATGGAGGTGGTGGTTTTGGTTTCGGCGGCGGCTACGGTTATGGTGGTGGATGGGGTCGTTAAGTCTTACCGATAATCTATTTTGATGCGTTCTTCAAATATCTCGATTACATTCGATTTATCTTTATTGTGATTTATCTGTGATGTAAATTATGACCGTTAATGAACTACCATACATAATCGGTGTCAAGATTATCATGTTCAAATTAGTTCATAGTGCATAAACAAAAGTAATAGAAATATAAATTTAATACAATCATGTGTAATTTATTATTCAATAAAAATATTTATTTTTAGAAATGTATCTGTTTTCTTATCCACTTTAAACTGTAAGTACACTTTTCCTACGGGAATCCCTAAATAGAAGTGCTTCTTGGTAGTCGCATTTTGTAAATACACAGAAGGTCTATGACTAGACTATCTTCATTGTCTTATTAGTAAAACTAAAGACATAACTTGTCGTAAAAATTTAATGATCTAATATAGATATTAAATTCAAAGTGAATATGTTTACACTCGACGAAACTTGCAGGTTTCCTTCCGAGATTCCCATGTTCTCATCAATCAAAAAAAAAACGTTCAGTGCAGGACATAGGCTTCCTCCAAAGATCACAATAAACTTCGAACCCTACCAGCCTTCATCCAATAAACTAAGATTCCAAAAATATTCAATTTTCCAATAATAAATATTCTGTCGAAAAATTCTCGCAAACAACCTACAACATTTTGTCGGATTAAATGACCAACGAGAAAACAATTCAGAAAAGTCATGTTAGTACATAAATATTTCTAGAATTAAAAAAACAACAAAGTTCACTCACCTTACAATTTCCGAGTTAGACAAACAACTAAGATTTAACATACTTTAGTGTATTATTAAATTTCGTCCGAACTTGATTTCAAACTGAGAACTTAACAGAGCAAAAAGTTATTCCATTTAAACAGCCAATTGACGATCAATCAATGTTCTATTACCTTCAAGTTTAAGCGAAGGCACGTTCTTACCACCTAGTGGGAAACCCAGTGTCAATAGTACAGTAATTAATATTTGCAGAGGATTACTCATTTTATTTCTAGACAAACTATGTTATTGACGAATCCGTCTGCATGTGTACCTTACTTAACACTAAGATGACTTTTGTAAACAACGGTTTTTACGTTAAAATTCATGAATTCCAAAATATTTCAAAAAAACAAACCTTTTTTTCAATTTACCTTATAACATAAGCTAACCATAATTATACAATTTCACTTCACTTTATCACACGATTTCCATAAAATTGCAACATATCCGATGAAAGTAACTTCAACTTCAACCGATGAAAGTAAAAAAACATTAATTTGTTTACAACAGTAATATCTTGATATGAAACAAGGGATACATATTTTAACATTATTTGTTTAACAGTAAGTCAAATATATATATATGTGCGTATCACCAAGGTACTTTACTGTAGATCTGTGTAACATTTTATAACCGAATCCGATAAAACAAATCTATAATTATTGTCAACGTGCTATTAATTAGTTACGTCACATTAAATGCTTTGCAATCATCTTTAATTTTAATATTTATTATGGTCTATTCCTTCTTGAATGCAACGAGGACATAGCTTCAAAATACAATCTAAGACGACTAATGCGGTACGCTAAGTCGACCCGTTGCTCATTTGCCTTCTTATCCTGTATATAAAAATTGATTATATTGACATGTCTTATTTGGCATTCGATCATTATATTTGAAGCAGTCACTTTTCGTTTTACAAAACGAAAAGTTTTTTTATTGCAAAGGATACATCCTTTGCAATAAAAAAACCGAAACAAGCTAGATGCGGCCACTTCGATGTTGTACTAGGGATTACATTGCTAATATCATGCCCACATTCTCAAGCGTTAATGGAAAAACCTATAGTTTGGGAAAATCCCCGGTCCATCTAACAATAACCTTCGAGACATCTTCATTGTCGATGAATGATTATCTTGTGTTTGTGTTATGAGGTAAGGTCATTTTAGTAATAACACGAACTAGCTATAGTTACATTTTTTATGGAAGAAGGTGGCAAACGAATAAGCAGGTAATCCTGATGTTGAGTGACCGCTTCCCAAAGGCATTCGCGACAAGCAAATAAGTCGTAGTTGCGTTGCCTACCTTTAATGGACAGAGGAAAGGATAGACAGGAAAATGGATATTGCCTTTTCCTATTCATCCCCTCCCCGTATATTCCTCCTCTCCTTTCCAGTCTATCCTCGAAAATGATGGAAGGAAAGGGACAATTGGGCCTCTTTTACCCGTTACTTTTTTTTAGTTTTAACTCGCTTTTGATACCTCGACCACGAGTCTTTCGACGTATTTTTCACGGTATTTAACATGTTCAATCATTTTCATATTTGCAATAACTTTATTTATTTCTCTATAATGTAAGGCTAGGCTAAGATAATAATAATTTTTACCTTAAAATCCTTGTCTCAACGTATTTGTTTCAAAATTTATCCAAGAAATACGTGAACAGCAATCTGGGTTATTATGAGTACTTAATGAAAAATAAGCCATAATATGTATTTTTAATTATTTTTTATAAATTATTAAAAATATATATTTGTTTGTCATTCACAAATTAATGAAAACATACTATGTAGAAAACCTTGACCCAAACACTGCTGGTTTAAACGAAAAAATCTTTCTTCGTCCTTGACGTAACACGACGGCCCTTCACTTGTTCCACCTTAAAACAGGTGCCCGACCTTGAAGTTACATCATATAGCGAAGTTTAGGAGAAAGCCTTTCCCTTGCTGCTTCTAATGTTACTCGAACTGTCGTCACGTCAACAGTTTCTTTTAGTGAATTATAAATATCGTCAAAGTGAAGTATATAAAACAGTGTGCAAAAGATTTATAATGTTTGTAAGTAACAGTAATTAATTTTATAATGCGTTATTGCATGTACTATATAGAACAATTCAAGCTTAGTACATTATGTTCTACATGCACGAACTTACCCCCACTACGCCATTACCTTGCCCATGGTTTTTAATTGATTAACGCCAATTTACGTGCCTCTCACAATTAATTTCAACAATCCGGATACATGTTTTTCAAAAATAAATTTTAAGATAATAATGATTCGAGTTTCTTTCTGTATTCTGAAGATTTAAATGAAATAAAGTTATTGTTATGTAGCAACGTGTATGCGTAACTACTTAGATCTTTGAGTAGCTCAGTGGTTACAGTAGCCGGTCATCGAGTAGAGGATTAAGATTCTATCAGAATGGTAATATATTTATTGTAAATTTAATACGCTCGTCGTTTGATTAAGTTAATGTAGTACCTGATGATAGGCGATAGAATATTAGTAACAAAAAAGTTAGGGATCCATATAAAAACTTCGACAATGTAACACAACGCGTGAAAAAATTTTACTAAAAAGCCGTTATATCGCGACGGGGCGCTATATTCTATAAATATATTTAAGATCATTCATGTTAATTAACATAGGTGTTATTTGTCAACCTTTATACAATATCGGCCTATCATTAATCCACGACTGAACTTGCACCTTCAAATAATGTGTATTTATTTCTTCTCAAATAACTATGATATATGACTAATAAATATGTACACAGAAAATACATTAAGGTGATGATTAAGGTGACGGGTGAATAACATTAGCGAACGCTCGTAAATATTCGATACCTCTAACTTACTAATACCTCACCTTCTACACTCTCAATCTTTTTGATCCACATGTATATAGTCTAAGCTCATTCCTTTGCCTGAATGTGCTGTCTGATGAGTGTGGTGCCGGAGGCTCAATTTCATTCCTCGTCCTTTTCTAGTAAGGATAAGATGGGAATGGGATGAGGATTGGGCGGGGAGGGGATGGATAGAAAATGGAAACATCCTTTTTCCTGTCTACCCCCTTCTCTATTCATTAAAGGTTGGCTACGTTTCGACGACTCATTTGCTTGTTGCGAATGACTATGGGCCACCTTTGTTACACAAAAAACTTTGTTACTTAAAATATCTTTTGTTGTGTACAAAATCGTAAATAAAGATATTTTTAAACAAAATAAATTACCAGCCAATGAAAATGCTAAACTAAAGCTAAAGTGTGTCATTAACCATCCCTTTATTGTGCCAGTTTTTGATGTTCGCGATGACTGCAATTTGTATGACGGATTGCGCTATACTGGATCCGGCCTTGTATCTTCAGCCCAGTCCACCAATAAGACAGTCAGATACCACCGAGTACTTGTGGTTTCAACCCACACATTCAACTGTTGAAGTTATCCCAGCCAGCGTATTAGGTAACTATAAAAATGTTTTGTCATTATTATTAGTTCCATGTTAAAGATAGAAAGCCTCATATGTTTAATTCAACACGAGTGTGTTATGAATTATTTATCTTTTGCAGCATCATTAGACAGGGAAACAATTATACCAAAAGCGAGGACGTTTTGGCCAAAACTACGCACCGACTATAGATTGGGTAGCATTCATACCCCCCTAACATTCAGCGTTAGCGGATCCTACGGGAACTATGGTGGCGATAGCGTCAGTGCGATTGGAACCAGCTATGCAAGTGTATCTGGACTTGAAAACTCTAAAATAATAGCCAGTCATAAGCCGTCTCTAGCGGGTTCCGGATATGATAAATATAATACCAGCCCGACCGTCGTACGCGTATATGGAAGTAATAATAAGCCGGCCTGGAGTGGGTGGGGCAACGGAAAATGGGGGCACTATGGCAAAGGATAAAAAGTAACAAACTATATATTTGAAAATATCCAACTCTAAAACAACAAAGTATTATTAAATATGATGAAGTTATGTTAATAAATGTATTATTTAGTTTATGATTACTTACAGATTATATAAGTATGATAATAAAATATACTTTAAGACAAACCGAAGTTATTTCTGACCTTATACATTAACTAAACTACAAGATGCCCGGAGTGCTCGAAGCACTCCTACTAATGCATGCCAGCAATGCCGTGCTAAACATAAAAAGAAAAAACCTTTTATTGGTAGGTACTTTCTTTATATTCTAAAATGGAAAGAAATCATAGACCATTAAAAACTTTTCGATTTATTTGAAAAAATAATTAATAACATAGGTAGTAATTTGCGTAATCATATTTCGGTCTTTCCTTGCCTGCCACTTCCGAACACATTTTTTCTGTTTTTTTTTTGTATTGGTAAGAAATCGTCAAAAAATACCCTGGAACTGAGCCTCTGCACTACCCAGGGTAGTCAGAAAGTCTCCTTGTGCCTCCACAGTGCTACGGCAACCTAGGCGACGCCATGTTGCCATCCTCCGGGGATACTTTCGCTAGGCGATCAGGGCCTAACCGCCCATAACCCATAATTTCCGAACACCCTTCGTAACACGTACACATTATGTATATATCCATATAAACTTGAAGTCCATGAAGCTAGTACAATACTGATTAAAAGAACACTAACCATAATTGAGTGACATCATCAGTAGTTGACATATGATGTTAATAAGCACCTACTTGTAGTAATATTACTCTTAACACGGACATCGATTTAAATTACATTATCCTTTGAAAACAACAATTACAATATGAATCAAGGTTGATAAGTAATCGTAGATCCAGCAACACTATAGCATCATCGTGACAGGCAACACCCTCATTGGAAAACTAAGCAATTATATGGTCACTGTACCTCATCGTTATATAAAGGCCGCCCACTATAATAAATTCCTTTGCTTTACAGGTCTTTTAATAAACATTTTATAGTATTATTCTAATACTAGGAAATAATCTTGAATTGTTAGTTACTTAATAACCGTGGGTTTACTCTGCGGAAAACTTTCTCACAAAATATATTGTCATCTTAGTTTTTTTCAGATAGAAAGATAGAGAGAAAGTTTGTATTGCGACAAGCGACAAATTTAGACGCCAGTGGAAACCCACGGTTAGTCTCATACTAATATATAAAACATGTGTAAAAATAAGTTTTATTTGACCTATAAAATTATTTAAACTTTCATGAGACATATTTTAACACACTAATTAAAACGACTTTACTCACGCGTGGTTCGGTGTATGTACCGACTAGTTTTGAGCCCTTCGGGGGAGAGGGCGGAGGGCGCGGGGTGCGCCGGCGATGACGACGAGGACGATACCGAAGCGTTGGTATTATTACAGGACATGTTTGGGTTTTCGGGGGCACAAAAAGTACACACAACGGGCACAACGTCAATTTCGTCTTCAACTTGCCTTTGCCCCCGCGCCCCCCGCCCTCTCCAGTCGCGCCCTACGAGCGCAGTGGCGCAGTGCGAGGCGCGCCGCGACCGCGAACTTATGCCAGCCCCACTCATCCTGAGGAAGAGCCCCTGAAGGGCTCGAAACTAGTCGGTACATACACCGAACCACGCGTGAGCAAAGCCGTTTTAATTCGTGTGTTAATTTGACCTCTACATTTTGTATATTCAACGGTACGATAAGACTCAATAATTATATCAAATTTCTTAAAAAAAAAAACAATTAAACCGCATGTTAAAATTGAACGAAACACATTATGAAATATAATATACGTTGCGAATATTCATTTGTGTGAATATCTTCCAGTTAAATACCCTTTTAAACTTGTAGCTAATCGTCAATAGTAGATATACTACACTACTACTTTTTAATTTTAAAACTAACAAAACATACCAGTCTCGTGTGTACGAAGTTAAAAGGTTATTGTTAACACATGCCATTTTTGGCTCCAAGTGAAAACATCAAGATCGTGCTTTTTCAAAATTGAATGTAATGGATGCTATTGGATATCCAATATAACGGCTTGTTTACTGAAATAGAATATGAAAATAACCTAACAATGTACAACTTAAGAAAATGTACTACTCTTTCTCAATAGCATGAGACTTGAAAGAGTTCGATGATATCACACCGGCGTTCTCATTCTTCATCCTATCGTTTCAGTCTTGACAGACTGGTCGTGGTAATCCAGACATTGACAGAAGACAGTGACCCGCTTCCCCTCCACTCCGGTTCTTCTACACGGTACTAAAAAGTTAACGTAGTAAGATAATGCTACAAAATAATTGGACGTAGTCCTTGTCGTTCACAGTAAATCAAATGAGTGCTTCGAACGACGTGTCATTTGTACATGCGTAGAATGTTAGGTACAATATATTCCATACACAGGAAAATGTTTATTGATAGCAATTACTGTCATCTGTCATCCATAGCGATTCATACATAGAATCAGAACTGGACAGGATATAAAGTACCGAGTGCTGTCGGCTGCCACTCAAATGTCGTACACAACGAACTCATTTCCTGCGTACAACAATTTATATTCACAACAATATTTGTTTATCTCATTACGTAATACGCAGCCATGCTAGCTTTAGCAGTTTTTATGGTATTTCTACCTCCTCTGGTGATATGTTCAAGCGACGGGAACATACATCTGCTCGAGGAAGAGGTGGCCGCAGCTATACGTGCTTGCACACAAAACAATAGCGAGCCAAGTTATGTTAGTAAACG
Source organism: Papilio glaucus (assembly GCA_000931545.1). Classification (NCBI taxonomy): domain Eukaryota; kingdom Metazoa; phylum Arthropoda; class Insecta; order Lepidoptera; family Papilionidae; genus Papilio; species Papilio glaucus. The sequence goes on from JWHW01014207.1 coordinate 195,857, forward strand.
TTACAGTCGTTCCAATCGGACCACATCAAACCTATATAACCAATATCCCCGCGTAGACAGCAACACGGAGAATTTAAATCCATACTACCATGAGAGACGTAACACAAATCATATTATGACTCCAAACAATATGTCTACTATAACAAACAACGATTTGTCGGGATATGGAAAGCAATACGAAAACGAGCATTTTAATGACACGACAAGAACTAATTTTTATAACAAGAACAATAAAACCTCAACTAGGCGAACTAAAAGAAATGTGCAGCTTCTGGAGAAGTATGAAGAGGATCAGGTAGACTTTTTTTTAATATTAAGAGACGAGAGACGATGATCAATCGTCTGCTTCCATTATTAATTGAGAATTCAATATTAACTATACCTAACCTCTTCAAAAATATTTTCGTTGAAATTTATAAAAGATCAGTGTTGAATTGTGCCATCACTAAAATGTATTCTTATGTTATATTATTTGTCTTACGTAGCTATTTTGATTAGTGAGAATACCCACTAATTTATCTGATGTTTTCATAAATTACAAATGTTCGTTGGTATTAGTCTTTCGTAAAGAAATTCTTATGTGGGCATAAAAGACTTGAGTGTATGTTTTGCATATACTTTCCAACAATATTCGAACAATCAATAAACATGTTTATCATACAATATATTTATTTACGTTTTTTTCCAGTGTCTCAGTCAGTGTGTATTCGCTAATTTACACATGGTAAGTTCTCGACGAATATCATAAGTGAAAAATAAACTACAACGAGAATAACATGATTTCAACACAGGTCGATTCTCGGGGAAAACCTCGAGAGGCTGAACTTTGGAACAAGATCCAAGCCGAGGTAACGTCGCAGCAATCGCGCGTCCTTCTGCAGGATCAAATTAAGTCGTGCTTCCAAGAACTACAAACTGGTAAAAGAAATAAACATGTTGACATTTAAACTTTTAAAGCGATAGTGCAGCTACATACCTATATCCTTCATAGATTACATCTTTGTCTTAATGTTAATGACTAATAACCCGCCCCAGCTTTGCACGGATTGATAAGTCGAAAGACAAATATAGAAATTAATTATAACTCAGGTTATTCGCTGATATGACCTTTCTATTGGTGAAAGAATATTTTAAATCAGGTCAGTAGTAGAGTTTGAGTTTATCCAGAATACAAGCAAATCTTCATCAAATTTCTTTATAATTTTAGAGCGGAACAGTACAGACTAGCTTATCATTCCAGACGATGCCCATATGATTTTATTTATAGCATGTTGTCACGGCAGAACTGTTAAGCACAACATCAAATCTGTTATCGATATCGCATCTGTAATAAACTTTCGTAACCAACTTTACTACCAATTAAAACGCAATTTATTTATTAATTAATCTCAGCTTTTTTTAAATTCCAGAATCTGAAGACAATGATTGTTCTTATTCCAACAAACTAGAGCGCTGTTTGATGCTGCGCTTCTCTGATCGGATCAAGGGGACTATACGATAAAAACAATCTTGACCTACGGCAATTTTAAGAGACCCTATTTTTTAACAACTCTCATTACTGGCAACACAATACTGGCAAAAAACAAGATTTTTAAAGTTATAATCTAGATGTAGTTGAATTACTAATTAATTATAATCTTTTTATTTAAATTACGTAAATAATAATGTTGAAAAGCAATAGTTTTTTTTTTACATTAAACATCCTTGTAATACTCGGTATGTCTCAGAGTACTCACCAAAACTGAGTATAGTCCTAAACCTTGTAACTTTGTTACGCGTTTTCGAAGACATGCCTTCAAACTTTTATCATAAAATTTTACACTCACGTTGTCAGGGTTCCATTTATTAATAACCATTTACTAACATTGCCAATGACAGGCAGTAAGCGGTGCGAGATAGGTAGCGTTGCGCCAGCGGAGTAAGTATTGTAAGGGGTCCAGAAAATACATTTATATATAAAAAATATGACTGAAGACTTCAAATGTAGAGGACGACGGGGTAGCCAGGAAATGAAAACGGTTGAGGGTGATACACAACAGGCTCGTCCAGACTTCTATTCGCCAATTCATGTGGTAAAATTTGTCTTGGTAGGTGTATCATAAACGATCTTGCAGTCTGAAATATGTTGCCTTCTAAGTTTGTTGTGGAATCTGTTGATTACATCGCAATCTCACTAATAGCATTTTCACTGATGCCACAAATACCTTACCTTTATCAGATACGATTTACTAGTCGTACACAATAACATGAGACCAGAGACCTATGACTCATATCTGCGTGCCGTACAGCGCGTGTACAGTAACAGTCAGAACACACAAACATGGACAGTGAACCATTACTTATTCACATACCATGTTGTAACCCCTGTTTAAATTGTAACATAAATTGAATGATCACATGCTCAAGGAAAAGTTAACTTAATTCTCTTTGAAAACAAATAGAGAATGGGGAAATAAAATTATGAGAAATATATGACTTTTTCACATATAATGACTTATTACAATCGGATCAATCAAATGTTTTACATAAAACTATATGAACATGATACTTACATCTATGAAATAATTTATAACATAAAAATTGAGAAAAAACTCAAAATTTTGATTGAATACTATGATACAATTCAATGCTTTAGTAAATTGCATTTTGCTGCTAAGAAACATTAATGGAAACCACAAAATTTCACTCAAACACATTTATTGCTAGCATTTTTATGACTCAATCATAATAAATAGAAAGATTGTTGCAACACAATATAACTGGCAAAACTTATTGTACCGCCGGTGCTAGAATGGAAAGGGTTAAAGTATTTAATGGCAATGGAGGCCGATTTGTACAAACTCTGGGCTGGGCTTGGATGTGCTTTGACCACCTACATACATGCATGAATGATTCCTGTTCCAGAATACTTAGCCGCTCCTGAAATGAACAAATAGAATTATATCAGTGTATTAATAACAAGAAACGCAAGGAAAACCAACACAGTGTGGTGGGATAGGGAGTTCGAATGGAAGTGAATGCGAAGAAGAAAACATGGCTCAATGTACTGGCAGCTAAAGCCAGGCAATGAGAAATGAATGAAGATATTGAAACATACACACATACTACATTTTGTCTAATAATTACCGGAGTGAAGCTGGAGTGGGTTGCTGGTATAAAATAAAGAGTGCAAGCATATAGCGAGTCACTTGATGTTATGTGATCACTGCCACCCATAAATATATACACCAGGAGATGCAGATACGTTATTGGCCTTAAACATATTCATCATCGAACTTTTTATTTTAACAAAACAAAAACAAAAAAATAACTTACAATCATAGGATACAAGGCATGATAAGCAGCTATATCAGCCACTGTCAAAACATGCCCAGTTAAGTATGTATTTTTTGCTAAAGCCCTGTTGATGCCCTGGAAATAAAAAAAATAAAAAAACTTTAAGGCATGGATAATAGATACACACTTGTATATATAGATACATATATTTTTTAAGCTCCATGCAATTTGGTGGATCATAATGTCTCAATGGGAATGCATGCATTTGATCCAATTTCCAATACATCAATCCAAAAATAAGATGAAAATGAAACATTTGAATACTAATATATATTTATTTCAAACAAAAAAGTATATTAAAAAGCAACAGAAATTATATTACCTCAAGAGGTAAAGAATTTTAGCAGTCGTAGAGCCAGCAACAACAAGACAGAATGCTAGAATGGGCCAATACGACCGGTGAAATACCACATCACAGATTACAGGAGTGAAGAACTATTCTTTGTATAATCTGATGATTGAGGTACCGGAGGCCTAATCTTATCCTTTACTAATAAGCAAAGGATGGGAAGGGTGAGAGGATTTGATGGGGGAGGGCATAGATACGAAATGGAAATATACTTTTTCTGTCCATTAAGGTTATTATTAGGATAAAGTAGGCAATGCATGAGCAACTCATTAGGTTGTTGCCAATACCTGACCTGACCACTACCCGGTCACTAAATATCAGGTGAATCACTTGCTCATTTACCACCTTTATCACTTAAAAAAATCCACACTTTTTTACATTGATAAACATAAACAAACTAAGTTCTAGATAAGTGCAAACCAAAATGTTTGGACCATGATCCATCTTATATCATCTGATTTTGTAAAATAACATAGTCAGTTATCTTTTTTCTGGCTTTTAAGAATGACAAAATTAAATTAAGTCAGCTACTATTCACCACATATAATTATTTCTTCTTCATAACTTCACTTCTCTTAGCAGCTTTACATTACACATCCATATGTGTTAGTAATATCAACTATAGAAATTCATTTAATTCCTTAGAAAAGGATAAAGGACAAACTGTGTTCAGGGCAATTTAAATCAAAACATACCTGCAAAAAGTTTTTAGCAAATGTAGGATTAGTCAGAGCTTGGTTACCATACATTGCTATGTGTTCCAGCCACTGGTAACTCAGAAGTACTTGCTCTATATTCATTGCAGTACCACTTTTTGAAGTTAGTTTCAGAATAATACTTGCAAAACCTTCTACATTTTCTTTATCAAGGACTGTTGTCAACACCTGAAATAAAAATAAGAATTTGTGTCGAATAATTAAAAACATTATTGATAATAAAAATATGAAGTTATGTTTTATTTAATAGTATATAACTACAACATGAATCGTGTCGTCGTACTTTGGTACATACTTTGTCTGTATTATAACATACAGTCCCCACTGGAGTGTTAAGGTACTTTCCAACCGATTTGATTACATCCATTATTGTTGCCTTGATTGTGCTTTTACTAGCTTTTTTTTTAATTTAAGAACCAAAACATAACCTACAAAACTCCTGCACTCAACAACAAATAGGTATTTGACATCTACATAAAAATGTATTATCTCCGAAACGAAACGAATTCGCAGTACGCTGTACGCAGTTCGCATTCGCATTTCGCTCCCATACCGAAAACATTCATATAAAAAAAATTGTCATCTTTGTTTTACCAGGGAGAAAGAGAGACTCACGGGTAAACAAGCCTCTATTTCTTTTTCTTATCTCGTGTATCTTTTTATATATCTATTTCCAATTTAAAAATAAATAAATAAATAATATGCGCTTACGCCCGGAACCCAAAGGGGAACGCAGAAATCATGGATTTCCATTTGGCGCAATCTTGGCACATCTCCCTCGCTTCTTCTACACTGATATATCTACGCATACATGCTTGTCGGTTATTGGTGCTCCTATATTGCTCTTTTATAATAAACCACTAATCTGATAGATTTAAGTTCTCCTAGAACGTCCCAACATTACCACTGACTTTGACAAAATAAATTTGTCTCTTCATTCATCCTTTCGACATGCCCAAACCACCGAAGTATACCTATCTCAATACTAGACACAACATCCACTTTTAGACCACACTTCGACGGTCCCTACGTACACTATCGAAACTGAAAACGGCTACTTTATATTGTCCACATTATATATAATGTGGACAAAATAAAGTAGCCGTTTTCAGTTTCGATAGTGTACGTAGGGACCGTCGACTTTTCCCTTAAATGCTATTTTTAATCCTATCATTTAATGTCACGCCTACCACACTTCTTAAGGATCGCATCACAACGGCATTAACTCTACTAGCATGCTTTTCCTGCCAAATCCAGTTTTCACATCCATACATTAAAGTGGGGACTAGTACAGAATTATGTATTGCCAGACGATCCTTCATACACAAAATCAAACTCCTCACTACTGTACCTATAGCCCCATTCATTTTATTTCTCGCATTCACTCGTCATTCAATATATATGTGTACACCCCAAATACTCGAACTGGTGGAAGACCTGTTCGAGTCGTTAACATTTATTTTAATTATAGTCTTACTTTGTTCTCTTTCAAACACCATATTTTCGTCTTATCTACATTTATCTTCATGCTTTTAATCATTCACTACATTCAGCATAAATTGTAAGTCCTCCGCCGATGACAGAAACACAACCTGGTCATCAGCGTACAAGAGACATTTTGCAACTAGCTCACCCATTCTTAATCCACAATCTACGTCTTTCAAACGTTTGCGACTAGAAGGAGGAGAAAGTGCCCAACACTGTTAACTCCCTTTTCGTCGGTTTTCGTCGGTGCGAGTCCGCAATGAAGCGAACCCGCAATAAGGGCAGATATGCGTATGCCTCACATTTAAAAAAACGTCCAATATTGAGAAAATTTAAAAGTCTAGCGTCAAAAAAATGGAAATGCTATATATTTGGTTAAAATTGAGCTCAGGGCTCAAAGTATGATATTAATATTCCAGATGTTTTAAATTATGTTTCTAACAGAAAGAGTATTTATAATCTCATACCTATTTCTCTTGTACTATTTGACCTTAGTATTTGACAGTGACAATTGAATTTGACAATACAGTAGAACAATTATTCTTTGTCTTTGTCAATCTTGATATTTATCTGTCAACTGAGTATTTATTTAAACGGAAAAATAATTTATTTCATTTGCATAAACGAAGAAAAAAGGTAATTTGGAGTGAGATACCAAAGTTAAAGAAAGCAAGAAGCATAAAAGATATTGTCACGTAATCCATCCCAGTTGTGTTGATTTCAATTTACAAATGAATTATAACAATATTGTTTTTTGTTCCAATTTGAGATTATTACATATTGTTTCTTAAAATAATGAAACCGTACAGCACGTGACGTCGGAATACTGTTCTTTTTTCATTTAAACTACAATAAAACTCTTCTTAAATGTTAACTTTATGTCACAACTATTTTCAAGTATCTCCTAATTCTAAAAACAATAAAGATGTTGTCCAACATACCAGTAAAAAGAAATTTGTGTTTGGTCTTTTTATATTATTCTTAGTGTCTGTTTTGTGGGTGGTGTCATCAGAATTCACAAAGGTAAACATCAATATTCAAACATTTGTAATAGTGGTTGTGTTTATGTGTAATAATTATTTACTTTTGTTACAGTATCTGTACATTGAAAAGAAACTTGAGAGACCCTTTCTTGTGACTTATGTCCGCAGTTCCCTATTATTTATATATCTGATTGTGCTGTGCTTTTCGCCTCCTACAAGAGATCCATGTCGTCCAGCCGACTACACAGTAATTATATCCTTTTATCTATATAATCTTTTTATCACATTTTAGATTGTAATGTACCAGCAGTAAATGTAATCACACCTTATGGGTACCTTTGCCTTAAACACTATAACTAAAAAATGTAAACCACACTTTTAAAATTGTATAGAATAAATATTTGTCAGTTTTATTCAATCAAATTTATAGTCATATAGAGTTAATGGTCTGGAGAGTTTCTATTTTTTTAGTTTCTTATTTAACCTAATTTCTAAACTCGCCTTGTTATATAGTGCTAGTCTCCTATTGTGTCATATTTGATACCACATAAGCTATGTGAGTGAGCCAATAATTTGTCAATCCACTGATAAAAATAGAGAAAAAGCTATCTTCCATGTACAGACAGCAATCAGTTACATTTTTATTATATGTATAGATGTTGTTTAAGTTGTTTCTTCCTGTGGCTGAGGAGCATGAATGGAATTTTAAATTTAATACTGATATTATAAAGACGTAAAGCTTGTGATGTTTTAGGGGGTAATCTCTGAATCTACTGGACCAATCTTGAAATTTCTCACACAGAAAAGGTATATTCTCTCTGAGTAGTATAGACTCAAATAAAATTTTGTGTCATAATGTTTGTTCAGGATAAATTTCGAAACTATTAAACCAATCAATGAAATTTGATCACAATGTGTAATTTTGTTGTGTTAAATGATACTTTTAATCTTGATTATTTAATGCTACCCATGCGGAACCAGGGCGGTCTGCTGGTAAACTACATATGTAGTATTGTAATATTTAATCTATCTCTTCATTTTTACAATTCTTTAAAATTCTTCTCAAGACTCAAATAGGACCAATTCTCAGTCTAATTATTATACTATATAAAACATACTTAAAATTGCTATTCTTTAAGACTGGAAGGTGAAGAACTCCTGCCAACCTGATGTTGAGTGACAATTGTCTTGAACATCCACAACTCTAGGAGGAGCTACAGTTGCAATTGCCATATTTTAAGGAAATAGTACATTTCCTTTTGAAAGAGGAAATTCATATTTATCATTTCACGAGACAGTTGTGTGAGGCAGGAAGTTGCATGAAAACTGTGCTAGAATAGATTTAATTTGAAGCGTTGTCATTTTAATATAAATGTGATAACCATACATTTTGTTTTAGCAATTATTGGAGCCTACAGCTGAAACAGATGAAGAAAATTATTTCAATGAAGCTACCAGTAGTTTGGTGAGTATAAAATTAAAAATATAACTGAAGAGTTTATTACAACAATGTTGATTTATTGCAATCAAGATATTTTTTTAAAGAATATTTGTTTAGATTTATTGTTTTTTCAAACAAAAGATTGTTAATGTTTGCAAGTAGCACTACCAACGTATTATTCACTATTCAGCTTTAAAAGTTATTCTCGCCTCGCCTTTAGCAGTTAGTATCCTTTTTCCTTATCTTATTCCTATTCCTTATCCTAACCAGCAATTGACAAGTGTAAGACATCACAACGAAGAGGTGCGGACTGGGTGCTGGTTGGCTCATATGAGCGACCTCTATAGTGAACCATAGAAGCTAGGAAAGCTTGCAACAAAACTAAACTTTGTTAGTTTGGTTAGAATTGTTAATAAATTTGCTAACCTTTAAAATATATCTCAATGTGGTTAGGGAGAACCAACTAAGTCTATTTTTTGTGCCCCTAGAGTAAGTTACTTTCCTTGTTACTTAATTTAAATTGATTATTTAGGGAGATTCTACCTTTGTGCCAGTCAGAGCTGGTGAAACTACGGATAGTGACGATGCGGCCCCCAGAGCAGTGCGATTCAACAAAGTTGCAGAGGTAACTTAATTTCTAACATTTCTTAATATGCAATTAGTGATGGTGATTTGTAATACAGATGTTTTTATGCGTATTACCAGCTTCTAAGATGCATTATTCTTATTTGTTTTGTTATGAGGAATGAATTATTTTTTTAGGTACAAGCATTCAATATTATATTGTTGGCAAGTAACCAGTACTCTAGTCTACTAATTTTGTCCAATAATGGTACCTAAACACGCAAATCCAATGAATCAAATTCATTTCAATCTTGAGAGTAGTTAGAGGCTAATGATTAGCAGTGGACAGCTAATAACCTATGGAAGGAAATCTAAGAGTGCATGTACACTAAAGCCTGAGATTGAAATGAAGTCGAAGATTTGAAATAAATTTTGTATTTCCTTACCTGTCTGACAAACTCCAATTTGTCATATTAAAGGAGTCGATGACTTTGCATCGCCACAGTGTCAAACTTTGTCTTCATAAATATTAAACATCTTATGTTATGAATGAAATATAGTATATGAATGTGGCCTTTCTGTTGAATGTAGTTTGCCTTACTTAGTAGTGTTAATAAAAAGATTTGGGCAGAGGTCAAATGATTAAACTATTACTGGCGCGTACTTAGTCAAGTAATTCTTTAAATGAAAGTAAACAAAATATTAAACAAAAACAAAACCGACTTCAAAAAACTATGTTCAAAACAAATGCACTAAAAAGTATTAAATAATTTTACGCAATCAAACAAGAATCAATTCATAATCATATTTAGATCAAAATGCAATCATAATCTACATTAAATTCCCTTGATAATTAACACATTTAAATAGATAAGGATTCATACCGAACACGAATAATAGCGTAGTAATGCGTTTTAATTAATGTTCCTTAAGAAAAAATGGTTATTTTGAGACAACCACAGAAGATAATGTCATCGCGGACTTTTATTTAGCATATTTAGAGAGCTACAATTCTTTCATACATCCTTTTATTATCAGTCCTATAGTTTAGCCTATGTAACCCAAGAAAGTAAAATTCAATTTTGTCATATTACGCATTATTAAGAATAACTCAAAACCTAGTGGTCGGATCTTGTCTAAAAAAAAATGGGACCACACTACAAGCACTAATTGTCGAACAAAGACCAGGAGCGGAGTTCTGAGGTAAAAAACATACAGACGAATTGATAACCTCCTCCATTTTGAAGTCTGTTAAAAATATAACAAAGTAAATGTATTAATGTTGAAATTTAAAAAAGTAAATGTATTAAAGTTGAAATTTAATTAAACAAAGCTCAAGGTGTAAGCATCCTATCTAAGTGTTTTTTTTTATGGATAAACGTGGTAAATGACTCAAGCTGGTCATCTCTTATTAATTTACTGCTACCCTTAAGTGTTTGCAACAAGCTAATGAGTTGTAGATGCGTTGCCTATCTTTAATGGAGAGAGGAGAGGATCAACAGGAAAAAGGATATTTCCTGTTCCTATCCATACCTTCGCCCGTCATATCCTCTTCCCTTTTCCATCCTTTCCGTATTAGAAAAGGATGAGAAGGGGAAGAGGATTGGAATTGTGGTACCTCACTCATCAGACGTCATGCAGAATAATTCTACTTCACGTTTGAGGACACCTGTTGAGCCGGCCTATTCGTACAACAGATGTTGAGGTGTTCAAATAATAACATGTTTCCAGTTGTCTCGTCGGCACAATTGTACAAAATCTGCTGCTGGCTCCACCACTGATCAGATTTTCACCCGTTTAGGGACGTCAAGGGTTCTAAAACTGCGACTGAACCGTTCAAAACCCACGGGGGAGTTGGGTGATTTAGATTTTTACACTTGTTTAGGTGCGTGTAATGTCGGCGGCGATGGCGGGCGAGGCGTTGCTGGCGCGGCTGTCGTGGTCGGCGTCGTTGCGCGCCTCTGAGCACGCACAGCGCCGCGCTGCTGCCGCCGCCACCAAACGCCACTTGCGACTCGCACTGCTCTTTTCTGTTCCGGTTAGTTAATATACTATACCTCATAAATCTTTTTCTGCCGAATCTAATGTCTTCCACAGCGGTATTTCGTGAACTGAAACGATTAAAGGTGCGTTTTACAATGCGGGAGCGAGAATTTGGGTATGTAAAACCGACCCTCTCACATAAGGTCCGGGCTCTGTTTGGTTTGAATATAGACCAAAAGCGATACTCAAAGGCGTTTGAAATAAAGTCGTTATATCGACGGGTTCCGGGCTAATTGTATTAAGCGACACTCTGGGCGATATAGACTTTTATACATATTTGGAATCAGCGAATTTTTCTACGTCGTTTGAGCTGGGTTTGGTGACGATCGGATCACTTTTTTGTCGCTTAATACAACCGCATT
>JWHW01014207.1:229727-241514 GCA_000931545.1 Papilio glaucus
ACCATCTACAATTTAAAAAGTATGATTTAAGAAAAAGGTACTTAATATATGAAATGTATGCTAATATGTTTAAGATAAAAAGCATTTAAACTCAAGCATAACTGTTACATAGAAGTTATCATGAATTATTTAGATAAAGTTCAATTGCTTTCTTTGCATAAAAATTGTTATAAATGAAAATGTTATGTTTTTTTCTGAATCCAGATTATTTTAAGTTTAAAACTATATTAGATTGTGGAATCAACTGTTTTATAAAACCTTAGTATCATGTAAGATACAAACCTTTGAATACATTTCTAGTACTTTGTTCATTTGTCATATTAATATATTTCTGTGAGATTTCATCAACTTCTTTGGATGTAACATTACTTTGAGGTTTACTTTTATGATTAGATTTTTTATTATCTTTCTTTTCATTGCCTAGTACTTCCTCATCAGTATATGTTTCACTGCCTTCATCAGGATTGCAAGTGGATAAAACCGAATCAATATCCCATTTTGCGCCATCACCTTCACTGTTTCTGTTCACTGTGTCAATCTTATTTGTTGGTTTAATTAAACTCATTTGGTCTGCTGGAACAATTTTGTGAAGAAGATTCAAAAAATCATTATTATCTTCTGCTAATATATCGCGGCTGAGACATGACTGAGAGGATGCCAGCTTCCGTGGTTTAGTTTTTTCTTTGTTGCCAACATATTTTACCACTTGAGGACTACTTAGAGGGGTGTTATTGTCAATCTTAGCCTCGATAACATCAAGCTTTTGTGTAAACAATTTTCTTTTTATAAAACTAGGCCTTTTGGATACATCATTGATTGTATTTACAAACATATAATTAACATTGCTTCTTTTATCCAAGTCAGTGATATCTTCAGATTCTTTTGTAGATTCTTGAGAAGGTTGCTTACTAATTGGAGACAAAATATCATTGACAGTTTCTTCAACTGTGGACAGAGGCTGAGATGATTTAGAAATTAATATTTCTGGTTCTAGTTTTTTCTTTTTAGGCTTGCCAAATTTTGCTATGGGCATCTGCGGTTTTGCAAAGTTAAAATCATTTTTAATATTATTTTTAACACTGTTCAAATTTTCTGTTTCTTTTGACACATCAGTCTTCATCAATTTGGATGCCTTAGGATTACCCTCTTGTTCAATTGAATCAATAGTTCTTTTACGAGATGCTATATGTGACTTTCCTGGGCCTCTACCGTTTGTTGATGCTAAAAATATTACATCTTCATTTTCTATATTGTGAGTTAAATCTGTGGGATATGGTGTTTTTAGATATGGCACTTGATTTTTGGTCAAATTACATGACAAATTAGCTTCTGAAAGAGAAACTCCATTGCCTGACTTGGAAAATCTTTGCGATGGTAAAAGAAATCCTTTTTTAAATCTGTCTTTCAACAACACAACAGGATTTTCTTTACTGTTGTTTCTAGATTGCTGTAGCTTGCTTGCTGTTGCTGCAACTGTTGTTTGTAGCATGTCTTCTCCATTCGAATCTTGGTCATGATTGATGTTAGGCATTTTTTTGTTATTATTTTCTATACGGACCTGGTTAATATTGGTGGTTTTGATTATTTTGCCACTATTTGTATCTTGAGGTTTAAAGATTTTAGGTGATATGCTATTTTCACTGCTTGAAGAGGACTCACTTGCCATCTCTCCTAAGTCATCTGTAGAACACTGTCTTCTAATTTTATTAATTCGTATCCTACGATTTCGCATATGTTCAAGTCTCTTTCTTGATTTGCTCTTTAAAAATTTATAAAATGCAGCTTTTAACAGTTTTTGATCATACTTGTTGAAATGTTCATTTTTTAATGCAACCACTATATCTGAAGCAGTAACACTTGTAATAGTATCTGAAATAATAGGAAGAATTTTTTTTACTAAGCTGATATTTTTGGCAGGTATTTTATGTTAAATAGGATTTCGTTGAGTGCTGGGTTCAGAGCCTGACAATTTCTTAACTAACTCACTACCCAAAGTATTACACATTGCACAGATTTTATTACCCATACATGTGACTGAAATTGTCATAAGATAATCTTACATGGTGTAAAGTTTAACAACTTAATTCAACCCTATTAAAAATTATTAAACATTCATAATAGTTCCTTTAAGTACAGCTCACGACATATGCTATATTAACTCTGTCAAGATGCTAGCATTATCTTTCAGACAATTTACAAACCATTTGGTTTCAATCTCTACTTGTGTTTTCCAAAAAACATTGGAAGGAAACAAGTGTAATTGTCCGTGAGTTTCCACTGCCGAAAACATTTACATACAACAATCCTTCATAAGAGAATCCTTGAATTGTGATACAATTTCACACCAGTGGAAACCTACGGTGAGAAATATATTTTCAAAGATATGTGAAAGCTGTCATTCTATACAAAAGACAACACAATAATACAGATCATTCTGGTATATTTGAGAAAAAGTAGAAGTGCTGAAGGAATGAATACCAAAAATTATATAAAGATAGTTCTACATACTTCAAGGTTTGCCTCACATTATAAGAAATTGGTGCATATGTCGAAGTGCATTTATCATTTTGAAATAAAAAAACACACATGTATGACAGTACAACTAAAAGAGAAATTTAAATTTGTAATTGCATAAAGAAAGTATCTACCTGAACTCCGTATGGATACAGGTGAACGGTTTCCACGATTGTAAACAGAACCTACATGGCTGCGTGTAGAAAAACTACGATGGTAAGGTCGACTGAAGTGGGATACGTTGTATGCGGACATTGGAGAAGTCTCTCTTCTGTAATATAAGCTTCGTTGATCATTATTTATGTGACCGTATTTTGGTCGGTTAACACTGCCAGGCAGCATTGTTGATGATGGAAGACTACTAGTTTCAAAATTTATGTTTGGGCCTTTCGCATGGATTACCTGAAATCATACTTCTGTTAAATCATGGTCTGTAAATTCATTTGGTTATTAACACAAACTACTTATTTACCGTTCCTTCGTTTCGAATACTATATTGAATACTTTCTAACAAGTCGTCTTCACTGTCAGTCATTCTAATAAATTATTTTCATACAAAGTTGTACACAAACAATATTGTTTACTTTTTCAGTTTATTTGATATGGCATGTATTTCAAAAGAAGCGTCAGTTCAGTTTTACAGTTCAGGTTTGGTAAAATAATCGATATATCGAAATATCAATATTTTGTCATAAAATAATCGATAAAAGTCGTCAAGGCTTAATTGCTTTTAATTTATTTTGTTAATATTTACTGTAGAATATTGAATTACAAAATAAATATCAATCTCTGATGTTATATTTCGTGATCTGTGCGAAGTATACTAGGCTCGACTCTAAATAATAGGATCAGATGTAGCATTATAAGGGAAAAGTTTGGCTTAAAAGAGAACGTTGTGACTAAAACTGAGAAAGGTACGCTTCGATGGTACAAACACGTTGGAAGGATGAATAAAAGAAGTTTGACAAAATATATTTATGTTATGAGCGGCAGTCCAAGAAACGTTCATCCTAGTTGAACTTTTGCCGATTAGATTGGTGACCTATGAAATAAAGGCGATATTAAGAGCGCTTGGATCGTGCCAAATGAAAATCCCTGCCGTCACCTCTGCGTTAAAACCGTGGGCGTATACACGCACATATCCATTGTATATAAATAGTTTATGCATTGAATGTTCTGGGGTGGTCACCAAACATGTTTTAGCCAAAAATGTCGGTATAGCGATGTTTTTACTCGAAAATAATCGATACCGCTTAAAATGATGCATTCGATATTTACTCACTTAGCATCCCTACAGTTGTTGTGAGTAACGTAATTTTGAGTAACGGTTAACCCCACAGAGTAAACAACAGATATAATTAAGACCACAATCTACTAGTCAGATCAAAGAGCATATAAAATGAGTCAGATCTTGATTTAAAAAATTCGGACCGATCGACAAGCGTAATCGTTCACCAGCCAGGACCGAAAGTTCATAGAAACCGGTTAAAAAAAGTATGCATATAAATCATTGTCTGGCTATTTCTATTATTATTTATTTCTATGTGCTCCTGAGTTGGCACCGGTCTTAACGAGTCCCTTCCGGTACTCCAATTCTTTAAGCGTTGTCCCAAACTCTTCGAAGACTGCCATCATCCACCCGATCCCAAAGAAAGGTGACGGCTCAGATCCGGCGGTTAGTTTAAATGTAGCGGAAGCCTTTGATCGGGTCTGGCACGAAGCGCTTCTCTCGAAGCTGCCTTCTTACGGAGTGCCCGAGATTGTCAATAATTAGTTTACAAATTATTTATGCCCAGTCCGTTTATAAACTGACGATGTTCACAAGCGGTCGGTAACATATACGAGACGTATTGAACGGGCGATAATACTGAATACTACGTTGTTTCGCCTGATGAGTAAAGTAGTCTAGACCCCATCTTCTTACAATTTTTTTAAATCATGAATAAACTAGCGCGTGATCACAATCTCATCTGATGTAAGTGGTGAGGTGGTCGAAAGATGGGACGCATTAATCTAGCAACAGCTTATTTCTCTCCTCCGCCATGCCTACACAAAGGCTGGCAATGTATCTGTAGTTAGTAGTTCGGGGCTAAATTACTTTATCCATGACTAGCAAGTATTTTGCCAATCTTAATCTCTTCTGATTCTTGCGGACATTGATTGACCATTGTTCCAAAGAAAAGTGTCAAGCACAATTCGCACAGAGCGGGCGCGAAAAGGGCGGTAGTAAGGTGGGTCTAATCCCTTGTTTTCATATCACACTGAAAGCGCATACAATCGGGTGCGGCGCGGGACGTACCTACGTAGGAGAGGCGCCCGTCGCCCGATAGCCACTACAGACTAACGCGGGTCGGAAGCGGGCATAACTTTTTTTTTCGCAATTCACCGACTACTCCGAGATTTATGATTCGATTTCGACGATTCTTTTTTTTTGTTCGACAGCTAGTGCTCGCTATTTGGTCCCATTTTTTAAAAATCAAGATCGGACCGAGTTTTTGAGTTATTCTTAATAAATTGTAAATGACAAATTTGAGTTTTACTTCCTTGGCTTACGTAGGCTAAACTATAGGACGTATATAAGACTTGTAGACGTTTAATATTGATAAATAAAAGTCCGCAATGACTTAAATATATCTGGTATGGTTGTCTCACAATAACCATTTTTTTTATTAAGAAACATTAATTAAAACGCATACACCACTTACGCCACTACGCTATTATTGGTGTTCGGTATGAAGCCTTATCCACTTAAATGTGTTATCAAGGGAATTTAATGTAGATTATAATTGCCCTTTGAACAATATCATTCTGCCCTAGTTTAGAAGGTATCGAGATATTAAACTACAAAGTAAGAAATAAAAACTAGCAGCGCAAGTGATTTCAAAAGCCGCGCAGTAGACGGCCGGGCTTAGCGATGTGTTTATATGTATAGTAGTATGTACTTTTGTTTGTTATCTTTCTTTGAACGAAAATCGGTTGTTAACATGTATTCCCATATAAATTTGATCAAGATCTGATCAGTTGTTTTTGAGTTATTTTCAATAAAGCGTATTTAATTGACTTGGACTACATTGACTGTGTTCTGGTTTTGTGTTAAAACGACTGTGTATCAAGCTAAAACATTTTTTTGAAATGTTCTATGTTCGGAACTTTTTTCATGTATATTCATATTTTTATAAGCATTTTAGAAAGCCTATTTTTGCGTTCTTCGATGTCTTCTGAAATGGCCCTGGAAATGGATTCCGTCCTACCTTCGTTTGTCTCATTGAAACGACGCTGTCTCTAACATAATCAGTAGACAAACTAAAAATCAAGAAATACACAAAATTTTATACGAAAACAAAACCGACTTCAAAAAAATATATTCCAAAACGACAAATGCACGAAAATGTGAAAAATAATTTTACGTAATTAAACTTAAGAATCCATTCTTAAATCATATTTATTTTCGGAGTCGGCGTCGGTCGAAGACGGTTTTGTTTTTGTTCAATTATAAAAAAACATCGACGAGCCGCGCCCGCGTTGTGTTGTGTATAAGGAGTGAAGACGACGACATCGGACGCGAGGACCACGAACTGCTCCCGCACTCGCGCTTTGTGTGAATTGAGCTTTAAAGTGACAGGACTCTTAAATTATAAACAAACAGCATGTTGGCGCAAAACCGACTATGTGATTAAAATAAATATAATAAATGTGATTATAATAAAAACAATGTAGTTTTTATTGAAGTTACTTTATTGATAAGACTGACAATCTTACAACTGGAGGCTTTGTTTAATGTCTGCAGTTAAGGCAATTCGTCTATGCCACAAGTAAATAAATTATTTATCTATTAAGTCAACCAGCGAATAACATCTCTCATTGCCAACAAGTCGTTAGAAAGTTCCACAACATGATTGCTTCGCTAAATTAACAAATAATTGTCTGCATATTAAAATATTTCTAATGTTAGTTAGATTAGTGTGCACAGTCCTATATTCAGTTGCCTAGAATTAGGTAACTTGAATAATGACGCTATAATTATTTCCCTCTAATCTAATGTCAGCCAATTTTTAACAAAAGTATTTCATGACCGTAACATCACTGGAAAACAATTTGTTCAGATCTAATTCACATTCACTTGTATGACCATTCAATTTAGGACCAAATATGTTTTCAGTCAATTTCGACGTCATAACAGAAACAAGTAACATTAAATCTCTTCCATATTTAACAACCTATTAAATGCACATTTATATTGGGACCAGTGGCCCAAAAATAATATATTATAGGACACTGTGAAAACTCCATATAGTGTCACATTGTTCATGCACCAAATTCAATAATTAGCTCCACATTAAAAATATTAAAGGCGTCAGAATCAAGATTCTTTCAAATGAAACATAACAAACATAGAAAGAAATCGGTCGAAAGACAATGCTCCCAAATATTTAAAGGAATGCACTTAGATATTACACAGCCTCTACTCTGAGGTGTGACATTTTATGTAAAATCATATTATTTTACTATTGATATTTACACGAATTTGCCCTTTTCAAAAATAATTAAATATGTCTGTGGTGGCACTTCTCTCTCAGAATCATTAATTTAATCTTAATAAATTTAATCATCAATTAATTAAATAAATTTGTTTTCTTTTGTAGAAATTTATCATGTTATATTTATTAGTGAATAAGAAGTATATATAATATTTTTTTTTGTTTACATAAACTGTTATGTTAAAGCAAACAGGACATCTGTTCAAGAATGAAAAACAGAAATTAAACTTATTGTATAAAGAAATAAGATCTACAGATATATGTTTGGTTAAGAGATACCATTTATAGGAACTTCAGTGTAAGTGTAATAAATTTTCGGGCCACTGTCTCTATTATTTATTAAGCCTACAACAATATGTACCTTACGACTCATTGGCTGTGAAATACTAAGCACTTGATATTGTTTATTATTATAAAGCGATATAATTTCGAGTTTAATATACAAAGAGCACTATCATTATGTAATGTTCAATATTCATCCTCCTCCGGTGGATGAGGGTTCTCACCGTCAATTTCTTCGGGCGGCGCAAAACCATCCTGAAAAAAACACAAATCGAATGGTAAAAGAACACAATAACTACTTACATTACATTGAAATATCACAGCAAGGGTCGGCATGCACTTATAAGTGAGGTCTGGATACAGTTCAATTTTCTTATGGAAGTAAAAGGGGCTTTCAAACATATAAAAATAAGTCTAGTGATATGACAATACTATTTAAATTACTATATACGTAAATTCAACAACATTTAGCGGTTCGAGTTTCGAACTTCCGCGTTTCGGCCGGACCAAACTCACTTCTTTAAGTGGGCGGTGGAAATGACATTATACATAATAACATTGGTAGAGCCGGCAACAACATCTGACCTCACAGAAGATAGGCGTCAAGTAGAAGCGATTCTGTGTTCCGTCTGATGAGTAAAGTGCCAGAGACCTAATAATCAGTACTTTTCCCCTACTTATCCTCTTCTAATAAAGGAAGGATGGGAAGGGGATGAGGGTTGACTGGGGAGGGGATGGATGGCAAAAGGAAATATCCTTTGTCCTATTGTATCACCTCCACTATCTATTAAAGGTTGTCAATACATCTGCAACCAAACCATTAGCTTGTTGCCTATGGGTAGTGGTCACTTGACAAAATGTGACCCGCTCACGCGCTTGCCACCTTCTTCCATAAAAAAATAATAATATTATTCAAAGATGTAAAAAGATCAATTAAATTTTTTCTTTATTCATAAAAAGTAGTAAATTCTTTTATGTTACTTGGGGGCTACTTTTCCGCAACTCCACAGGGCGGGGACTAGAATATTTTTTTAATGTGTTAATCATATTAATTTTATAGCCGAAATAATTCATGTCATTGCGTCGACGTGTTTAAACATCAAGCGCAACATGCTAGAATAAGAAAGTCCTATAAATGAATTTTGTTTTATTGTGATGAGCAATCCAATCGCTATTAATTCAAAGCACGCATAAAGAATTATCAAAGGTTGGTTAAAAAATTTAGAGAGACTATCCTATCTTTTGTTATTAAAAATTTGACAGTACCCTGCAACACTTGCGGTATTGAGATTGTTTTTCGATAATAGTGTTTACAGATTTTTGCACAATTTCATATAAAAACCTTTCAGGCAAGGACATTCATCCTCTAACCATTAGCATCAGTATACTATCAAAACATTATTAAGTAAAACAAGTTTGTAACATATGCAAGGACTTTTAAGGCGCTCAGAGGCAAGAGAAATCTACCTTGACCACAATACCACAAATGGCATAAGGCCTACAGCTTTATTTTCGACGCAGGCTTAAAAATTTATTGTATGTCCATTTATGGTGTGTTTGGCTGTTTTTTTTTTAAATATCAACAATAATTACTTTTAACCATTCTGGATGTTGATATGAAACATTCTGTATTTCATACTTTTTGGATACAAATTATGACACAATTTAGGCTTTTTTAATAAAACTTTTGTGAGAAATGAAGTTAATTAAAGATTAAAACACGACCAACATGTATCCATTCGTAGTAGGACTTCTTTAAAGGACTAAAGCATGGCTATATTCTTACAGATTTTCTAGTTTAGATGGCTTTACTTGGATGTTTTTATTATTTACATACATTTTATTTTTAATCAATCAGGTATTTATATTTATTCAGGTATCAAACATCCATAAAACAATAGGGATACATAATACAATTCATACGAAAACGCTTATAGTACCCTTAACATTTGAAAAGCTTGAATACAATATTTTCAACTTTCTTTAACTATGTTGTTAAAGCATATCACACACTTTCGGCTTGTATAATGTTAGATTATTCGAAAATATTTCAAATTCACTGAGAAAATTGTTGTAGTAATTACAAGAAGGAGGGAAAAATTAATTCCTACAGTAATTAGTCCGAAAGAATTAACACAAAATGTACCCTTAAATTCCTGTATTAAAGTGTGGGACTTTCAATTAAATTTGTTCAACAAGAGGAGGAAAATGAATATAAAGTTAGAATATTACTGTGTACATACACTCACCTCAGTTGCATATAGTATATCCAAAATTTTCTGTATAATGGGAGCATTATGTTGTTCTTCCATCTCTTGACAGATAACCTCTATGTCTCGAAGTTTACCGAAGTAGAAATCTCGTTCCTTTTCCAGTCCCTCAACAGTTGCTTTTAATTCATTGAGCTGGAAATATGTTACAACAATTCAATTGTAATTTAATATGTTACATTCAACTAGTGAACCCAACAAATGATTTTTTATGCTGCTATTACAAGGGTCAGCTAACATTTTTTCTTTTGTTATTCATCTAAAATAAAACAAAAAATCTCTTGGTGATGACAGCGCCACCCAAAGAGTAAACTCAAACACATACAAAAAATATCAAAATTGGTCCCGCGGGTTCGGAGAAGTTCAGCCACACATACAGAAAAATCATGTGCATATTGATGGTTGGGATCCCACACAATATAGGAAATAAAATATTTAGAAGAATATAATTAATCAGCCACACAATGTGTGTCATCAAAACTTGCAAACCGAATATTTCAGTAGCTTTATAATAAGGCTATTATAACTGTTTAAATTCTGGACTTATGTTTAATTCCCATTGCAAGCAATTATTTCATGATAACTCAGAGATAAGTCATTGATACACATGGGAACCACAAAATATTTTTCCCTCAATTATTTATTTAAGTAATGATATAAATATTTTTTTACAAAACTTACCTGGATGTTCAAATCATCAATCGCTTTAGAATCTCCTTTTGAACTTTGGTGTATTCTCGCCAAGTTAACGGGCGGCGACCGCACTGTGCTGTTAGTCTTGCCAACTGTTGAACAGAGAAAATGTTGAAGAGACTAGAAGCTTGTATAAATATTTTTCACTTAATAACAAGATATTTAATGAATAGTAGTTAGTTAGTAGTTGTTTTATTTACAAAGGTGTACCAGCAAATTAGACATAAAGCTTGAACTCAGTTCGGAGTCGATCAAGGCTTGGTACTTTTATTTTTACACAATTTTGTATTATAGTAGATATTTTTTTACAAAAATAGGTAGGGGACATCTAGGAGAACTTATATAGATCAGATTAGTAACATACTAAAGAAGGGCGATATAAGGAGTACTCGTAAGCGACGAGCTAGATGTATGGATGTAGAAGAAGCGAGAAACATGTGCCAGGATCGCGCCAAATGTAAATCCATAATTTCTGCCTAACCAAATCACCAAATTTCTTGTTTTTTACAAAAAGCTTTATGTATGTGTAACATCTTAGTAGTACATGGAGACACAACAACCCAAAAAATGTACAATGCTCGAGATTTATAAAAAATGGCACACATTTGTTAATTAATATTGTAGGTATTCATAAGGTCTTAATAAATATTAGCAAATTAAATAAGGAATGTTAGATTTTTTTTATTTAATTCAATAAATACTCCTTTAAACAACAACTTGACTGTGCAGGACTTTACTATCAATGTATGTGTTTGGATTGGTTTGTTAGCAAATTAAAATCAAGCCAATATAAAATATGTAATGAATGTAAAACAATAAAAAATAAAATGTTTAATGTAAGGTGATAATAAATTATTTAATATAGTGCTTAACACCACTAAGAAGTGAACAAATGTTCTTACTATTGCAATTCAAGGTTGTAAGTGTATACTTAATTAAAATTATTAATTTTATCAAGCAATGGTTCCAAGGATTCCAATCTAAGAATATAATATATTAAATCTTCTCATTTTAGTAAGCTGTAGGAGTAAAGCTGAATCAAATACATTGTTGAAAGAATTAAGAAAACAAATAGTACTGGTTTGGGGTCTAGCGGCGACTTTGGCGATGGGCGCCGCCGGTTTCTTGACGTTAGACGCGCGGGGCGCCGCGGAGCCGCCGTGCCCCATGGGCAAGCCCTCGCGCTGCGCGACCGCGTCATACTCCATGCCTCCATAATTGGCATCGAAAAATTTCTTGAACCATTGCAAGAATTCAAAGTTGTCTTGAAATCTACCCTTTACCAGTTTGTCAATGGGTACTATCTACAAAAGAAAAAACATAATGGAAACAAAAGGAAAGTCAACATGTTTTCTATAATGAGTTGATGAGTGCTGTTTGTGCTGGGGATGGGATACCTAGAAGTGTTTTAAATTTAGAAATATATTGCAATCTGTCCAATTGTTAGTTAGACAATGTTAACACAAATATTTCTAAATATGTCAGCAAAT
>JWHW01014207.1:241644-262646 GCA_000931545.1 Papilio glaucus
AGATTTGCATATCAGAAAAATATTATACCGGGTTCAGATATAGATATGAAATTATTATATATAATAGTTTTTTAAAGCACTATATAACAGTTAAATACAAATAGGTAAAAAATTTACTTTATTTCTAGGTTATAATTAGTCTCATAAACTCCAAATCATAATAGACACTCATTTTTAATGTTATCAAAGTGAAATTGCAAAAAAAAAACTAAATTTAGACGCACGCCAGGAGGTTGTTTGATGACAAAGACTTTAATTTAATCAATATTGAGCATGGAGTAGTTATGACTTAATGGTAGAAATAACAAACATTACAAGGGATGCGGACGGCTAGTGTGTCAGCTCAGTTACATGTCTCATCAAGACTCCGCCCCTATCTGAATATTTTATTTTGGATCCTGATAATTTTTTATTTAGGGTATTCTATTGTTTTGGATTGGGATACAGAGCTTGATAACACCCCTGATATTAATACCCAGACAAGTGAAACCTGAAAAATGTTATGGCACATTTTGTCATGTGTCACTTGTCAGGACCAGTACAAAAAATGTAAAAAAAAACAAAGAGCATATGTTTTTAATTTTACAATGACTGAAATGGTAATATACTAGTACATCATTATAACAATAACAATGAGACAGTATATCAGGAAAATGCACTAACATATTGAACAGGATATCCTTAAGTCAGATTAACAGGAAAATTATTAGCACCCTAATAATATATTTCAGAACTATTTTGTTTTAATATAACTTGTCCATATAGGAGGGTATTTAGAAATGATAATGAAAACACAAGCACAAATTTTCATGTCATCTAATTTACTATGTAATTCTAATTGTTTTCATTTATACTTACTAAACAAACATCTATTCATATTATGGAAAACACAGCAAAATATTTAAAAAATTAACGTTTGACTATGGTAATCACACAAGTGCACAAACCCATTATTGCTATCTAAATAATCTCATTCTATCACACTAGATAACTGTTATAAAAACCTCAAATTTAAGCTAATGCATATTGATGATACCAATGCATTGTTAATATGACTAATTAGCATATTTTTGCTCATCATAGAGGTACAGTTAGTTGGCTTATTAATAAATATTGTTTAATAACTTGAACCCATAATTATTTAAATAAAATTTCAATATTCCCCACAAGTTTTTAACTTAAATTTTTATTAGGCATTTTTGTCCATTACAGCAATATAATTGCTCATTTTTTCTATACTCAATAATTATTATGGGAAAATCTTACCTTATCAACACCCATTTTTTTAAATGCAGCCTGTAATATTTTAAAGTTCTGTATATATTCATGTTCCAGGTTCGTCTTAAATTTAATCCGTTTGATGGGTACACTACCAGGGAACAGCATGTCCATGAACTGACAATAGGCGGCCCCCGTGCATAACTCTTCAATTTTAGCAAAATTTGATTGTAAGCAGTCGTTAACCCACGCCAACATATCATGACGTGATAGATTTTCAGAGGTAACATTAGTTGAATAAACGTTGACTGCCATTATACTGCTCAACACGCAATTCCTAAAAAATACAAGGTATTATAAAAACTCTCCCCTTTAAAGACATTTTAAGACACCGACAGCTCGCACCAATAAAAAAAAGAAAGCCAATCTAAAAATAGGTCGTACTTTTAATAAGAAATGATTAGTTGGCAAACTAACATTATTAAATTAAATGTTAGTAACTGAATATATAATCACGATGTTATAATAAACGACAATAAATGTCGCAAAAAAGACTACATTCGTTTTATTCAACGCGGCGGATGTGGAAATGACAGAAGTCGACTCATCAAAAATATATCTTTCGAACGTATTGTATTGTAGATTATTTCGTTTATATTTATGATAAATTTACCAACCTTAAATATATGGACAAATTATTGGTAAACCCCACTCAAATCTTTTTAGTGAACAATGCGTCCAAAGCGGTGTTTTTTTTCCGAAATTACTCGCCGTCGACCAATTACTCATAGACAAAGAATATTTTTCGAAAGCCTCATAACGATAGAGATTGCAGTGAAAAAGTACCGGTTTATCGGTAAATATTAAAAAAACATATTTGTAAAAAAAACATCAAAAAATAAAATTTAGTAATCATTATTTGTATTAATTGGAACATTTGATAAAATGGGCTTAACATCTTATACGACAATTCGTGTTACGGAAAAACGTAGTCATTACATTATCTTTGAAATCGGCTTAAGTGACCGTATGCATCATACCCACAGAACACTTATACTCAATAGAGTACTTATACCTGAGTTGTATGTGCCAGTTGGTGCTGGTCTCTAGTGTACCCTCCCGATCGGGTTCCCACCTTATCGTGGCAGTGGGGCTCAGTAGCCGTGGGTGGGAGGCCCACGTGAGGTACGACCACCCAGAAGGGCCCCTCGGGGTGGGCTTCTCGGCAGAACGTCCCTCGAGCAAGCCGGTGGCTGCGGGAACAGTGAGGGTGAGTCGCGGACGAAGAGGAGTGTTGGTATTGTGGTGTGCCTCCTCGCCCTGCCCTCCGCGACTCAGCGGGGTCGCACCGCAGATGCTGCGGTGGTCCCACCCACGGTGCGAGGGTACGGATTAGCCCACCCCTTGCAGCATTTCGCGTAATCCCGGCGGGATTAAATACTATTTTAACTTGGTATGTTATTTACTCTTTGATATGGTTG
Source organism: Papilio glaucus (assembly GCA_000931545.1). Classification (NCBI taxonomy): domain Eukaryota; kingdom Metazoa; phylum Arthropoda; class Insecta; order Lepidoptera; family Papilionidae; genus Papilio; species Papilio glaucus. The sequence goes on from JWHW01014207.1 coordinate 244,344, forward strand.
AAATGAATGTCACTGTAGGTCATAAAATTAAAAAAAAAGAATGTCACTGTCACTGTCAGTGTCAATTTTCATCCTGTTTTCAAAATCAAAAAAGAATCAATTTAATTTCGTTAGACACATACATAATGACTTTGTCGTATTTAAGTTTAGTTCATCGCTTCGCGCAGTGTTTTTATGCACTTCAAACTGATTGCGGTTTTCAACACTGCGTTATAAGAATAATAAAAAAGTTTGAAGTCGGGATTAATATTTTCAAATTGATATTATAAAGAACTTTACATTGAATTCAGTTATATATTGCATTGCTACAATGACGCAAAATGACGATGGACCTACGGAAACAAATCCAAATATCAACACAAATTTTGTATCTTCTAATAATAAATATAGAATAACAATGGAATTGCCTTTATTTTTTACTATGATGGCAGTTTCACTTTCAGGTAAATTTATCTATTTTGGGTAAACGCATTAGGTGTTTGATATACGAATATTTTAACCTTATTCATATTTTTGTACAAACTGATGTGAACAATGCTTTTAAATTTTTAAGGAGCTGTAACAAGAAACATAATATTGTATCGTACATGTGTCCACTCTTTAAATCACAGTAAAAATGAGTGTGAAGGTTTTCTTTCACCAACAAAAGCTAATGTCTCACAGCATTTGGAGGATGAAGTACAGAAGTATGAAACATTTGTTTCAATGGTGCGCATTACTTTTGAATCACTTGCACCTGCAGTTCTTTCGTTGTTTCTTGGTGTTTGGTCTGATAGCCATGGAAGAAAACCTTTAGTTGTATGGCCGCTTTTTGGTGAGTTTCATTTTTTCATATTTACATTTGTTGTAAATTTTTGGAATTGATCTTTACATTTGCTTTTTTTTAACACTGGAACAGGCAAAATGGATTAATGAAAGAAAAAGGATTGGATAGGATTTTGATTTTTAGTACTAAGCTGTGTAGTCTTACTTATTGTTTTATATGTTTTTAGTTCTTAACTGACTGATTTACTATACTACTTACAGAATTTGTAATGACAGTTTTTTCCTTTGTAACTCTTTCAGCTAAATGAAATTAGTGCTACATGTGTAGTATCTGAAATTATGTAAAATAAAATCATACCTGATACCACATTTCATAAACTTACCAGTGTATAGTAAATCACAATAAAACTATGAAAGAGATAATGCTCTATAAGCTGAACTTTGCTGTCTTTCCAAAGGTTGATGTGCATTATTTTTCATCAAGTACTTTACATATCAGTAGCTTTGGAACATCATACTGTTCAAATGTCAGTTATTCATGCTGTGTGCCACATTTAGCAAAAACTCTTAAGAACATATTTTCTAGGTATGTGTATGAGTGGAGCTTTAACCGTTGTCTACAGTATGATGGATTTTTTGGGACCATGGTGGTATATTCTGACAGTGATCCCTATGTCTTTTATGGGAGGCTACACTTCACTATTTACTGGTGCATTTTGTTATGTGAGCGACATCACTTCTGTAGAGAAACGGTCCTTTAGGTAAAGATAACTTAATTGTCGCTGTTGTAAGGGATGCGCTTGTGTTAATGCTTTTAATGACAACCTAAAATAGTTTCTTCATTTAAGAAAAAAAATATTTTATTGCAGGATGACTCTAGTAGAAACTGCTGTTTCAATTGGTAGTGTTATTGGGGCTATGGCCAGTTCATATATCTTGAGAGCTGTCGGAATTGTGTACCTTTTGCTCATAACAGCAACACTTTACGTCATTGCCTATATTTTTGCTGTTGTATTTCTGAAAGAGTCATTACCAGGAGCAGTGCAGGTATATATTTAAATAATTTTTACCAAACCTATAAAGACAACCATGTCATCAGTTTTTGACAAACTTCATTGTATCCTCAGTCACATATTTTAACAACAAACTTTTAAAAGCCTTGTATTCACACCAAACCTTCTGATAGCCCAGTGTGTCCTATTATATGTTTACACTTTAAAATGATGAATTCTATGTACCCTGATTTAATTTGTATGAGTATCTTCAATGAGATCAAAACCAAAAACCTGACTGACTATGATAATCATCCTACATCACATCATCATATTACCTACCTATGACACTCCAGGGAAGAATATGAATCTAATGTCACCTCACTCTTCAAAATGGGCTATGATGTTTAGGCTTTAGGTCAGAATAAAATGGACATACATATGAAGGAAAAAATTAAATTATTAACCTATAACAATCATATCTTCCCTATAGGAGAGGAGGTCTGTGTCCCAGCAGTGGGGAAACATACCATAATCATATTAAATTAGTAACCTATAATAATCACTTTTTTTCAGGGCAATTTACTATCAGTGTTAGATTTTTCTCTTATAAAAGAGATGATCAAAAATTGTTTCAAAAAAAGGCCAAATCATGGTCGCGCCCAAATACTTCTACTAACATTTGCGAACAGTTTCTCCATCTTTATCATGATGGGATTGATGAATTTAGAATACGATTACACAAGGACAAAGCTCCATTGGGCTATAAAGCAGTATACAACATTTTCAGCTGTGAATACAACCATAACATTTGTGGGCTCCTTAATCGGTGTGGTTTTGGTGCAAAGGTTGTTACGAATCAGCGATTTGTCATTTTCAATTTTTGCCTTCTTATCTTCGACTGTTGAATATATCATAAAGACGTTCGCTGTTACCACATGGTTCATGTACTTAGGTAAGTTACTTATATATAACTCTTCTGTATGCGTGTATGACACTCACCTCCTAAATCGCTGCAAAGATTTAGATTTTTTAAACGGTTTTATTTAGCTCGACCTGTACGGAATTTATTTGTTTATTTGGGTCAAAATTAGAAATTAAAATTTAAGCACCTTCCCGTCGTCAGATTGATACGAAATTTCCTACACACATTTAATTTAGATGACAATACAATTTTCAGTGCACATAAAATAAAAACGTTTAACTTAAAAGTTTCTTAAAGCGGGAGGGTTATGTACGAAACGAAATCACAATAAAAAAATCGTATTATATTATTCCATCATACAAAGGCAAGCATTTATTTGTAAAAGCATTGTTAGTAAACTGCGCAGATAGTTGGTGTTAATATTGTATTTAATTTAAAAACAATGAAATGCTTGTTTGATGACAAAAACGTCTTTATTTGATCTACACAAATGTATAAATCTGAATGCTATTTCGTCGAAAGTTGTCTCGACTATCGCATAATTAAGCAGTGTTGCGACCATGAACTCAAAAATATGTCTTTTTAAAAGTCACGAAATTATCCAATGCAAATCATTATGAGTGTATTTAAAAATCGACCCTAAAAATAAAACTGACTAAAAATATGTTTAATGATAATTAATAACAAAAACCGGTACATTTATTTTAAAATTTAAATTAATATGACAATTAAAATAGATGGCCTCATCAACAGGTTATCCCGACGGTCAATATTCCGTATACGAATTATAACGACCGATCCTGAGAGCGCCCCAATCGCACATTTCACATTACTCCAAACCGGTTAAATCTAAAATTAGCGATGAGGTCAACCGATGAATCCGTTTCGAAAGGACAATGTTCGGGAAATTGCAGTATTCTTGTCCAGTATTTTTAATTATTTGTCTTTGACACCTAAAAATAATTCGGTTTAAAAAATAAAATTCTACCCATGATAGCCTTTGCACTAATTGCTAAGAGATTGTAACTTCACATTTCCTTCAGTACATTTTAACTGGGGTATAGCGTTCATCGAAACGAAACAATTCTAATCATGTCAACCCACTTCTGCTCTACGGTAGATATAGGAGACGAGCGGAGACAAAGAGCGTACGCGTCACGTCGCCAGTTTGGTCAAAAATAACTTTTTAACAATATTTTATAACATACGTTTACATTTCGACTAAACCGGTTGTGGAGTGAAATGTTGACAGCTAAAGTATTGCTATCATTTATTTCATTCGTGATTTTTTAAAAGAAAAATAGTAGGTAATTTTATTTTTTAGCAAATAATTTAAAAAACTAAAAACCCGACTGATTATCATCTTTTCATAATTCATGATCATGTCATTCTTGACATTACACTCTGGGTGAGAATTCTTAAATGGAATGGAAAAATGGAAATCGGTGATTTCTGCGTCCTCGTTATAGATTACGGGTAATGTTTGTTTACGCTTCGACGAATATGTAAGGCAAACTGCATCTAACATCTAACGTACAATTATACATTTATGTGGCTCGTATCTTTCTGTTTTTATAGTATACAGGTGGACATAATTAGATAACGTTGGTTTATGATGCGAACTGCGAATAAAATGGTCGTGATTTCAAATCCGCCAATCGCCCATTGTCGTAAACCATCTCCTAGGATTAACTTATTATGCCGTATAACGACCAAACGTATTGTCAGACTGTGAGCGTAACGCAGTTTATGTTTATTCAGTACACATATATTTAACTTTTGTTCGCGCTGAACCGACGCTACGCCATTACACAAGGCGTACTCGCTGACAAAAAATGCAGTGGGATTTGTCGTTCACGCCGGGGCCCACAGTTAGCCTACTCACAGTCGGCGGCTGATAATATGTTTGATGTGAAGCATAGTTGGAATAGTTAAAATTAATTACTCATTTTGATCATAATTTAATTAAAAATATTGTGTTACAGGTGCCGGAGTGTCAATGTTCAAAGGTCTTTCGTCTCCATTAATCCGGTCCATGTTGACGAAGATGCTGCCACCTGACGACATAGCTAAGGTGTTCGCTCTGATGTGCGCGATCGAAGGTGTAGCGCCATTAGTATCTCCTGCTATGTTCAGCTCTTTGTACGCCTACACCATCAAATCCTTCCCCGGAGCCATCTATATACTCAGCAGCGCTATTACTGGACTCTGTGTAATTCTGTTAGGGTAAGTTCTGTTTTCACTACTAACATACATTGAACAGTACCTATGCAATATATATAACAGTTTGTACGATAGGTGTGCAGTATTGTATGTTTCTCAATATACTAGACTGTATTTTTTTATTTTTTGTTTGTAATGGGTAAACTGTGAAATTATTGTACCGATTTTATTAATCCTTTATGGGACGGTGACATTATCGTAAAGACATTTGATAGTATTTTATTTTATATAGAATTTTTTATAGTATAGCATTTTATATAGAAAGACACGAATAGTATCTTATATGATCGTAGTGTTTGTTTTTGTGTGAAATACCTACAAACTGAACGCGCAAAAAGAGAACGTAGGCAACGAAACCGGTCAAGTGCAACAAGTTAAAATATAGTAGAAGGGAGGGAAGTCAATTACATTATCAAGTTATTATATTTACATGAGTAAGAAGCTGTGTGTTCGAGACTTTCTTCTCTTATAATATTGACAAACATCTTGACTGCCTCCATGAGGTAATCCGTTACGGTTTAGAAGCAACGTAACTCTTTTATCATATCAATATTACTATTTTTAGAAGGTAGCAAACGAGCCAGCGGTTTTCTTGATATTAAACTGCCTATGGGTAGGGATAATCAGAAAAAAAGGTCCATTTCCTATCCATTTCTCGAGCCCCTCCCCTCCCGCACCCCCGGCAAATCAATAAGCGTGTCTACAGGAGTATATTATACAATAGAGCAACAATTATCAAAAGAAAATATTTGTTAAAGTGGTTGCTATCGAAAATATAACATACGGAAATATTATCGTACGAGTCCACTTTTACCAGAGATAATTTGTAATATCGCAACCGTTGCTAACATGCCGGCGCCGTCTTATCACTCAACTGTACTTTATTATTATTAAAATATTACCCAGATAAATACAAATACATGGCGAAAGTACAAAAGAACTTGTTGGCAAACACATACTTGAATAATTGATACATATGTTAAGATACACAGAATTAGCAATCTATACATATAATAAAAATGTAACTGATCGCTGTCTGTACATGAAAGATATTTGAGAAAAACTATAATCATGCGTTCATAAACGCAATAAAACCCAAAACAATGATTATTAGATTCTTTTTATCTGTTTGTCTGTGCGTTTGTTAGATTTGAGTGCGGTCGGTCACTAATGTATTGTGGTAAGCTTCACTTAACTTTTAGTGTTTGTTTTATCTAAATCGGTTTATAAATAAAAAAGTTATATCAATTTCAAGAAATGATATAAAATAGAGTACTATTTATTATATAGATTATTATTGTAAGTAAGTAATATCATTCGTTTAAGTTAAATTGCAGGGCGGGTGAAACCACGGGGCACAGCTAGTCGTCAATAAAAATAAAAAACCCTACTGACTGTACCTGTATCACAATCCGGGCAAAAATTAACCAAAAATGTTTTATATTTTAATTGGATTGGACATAGCTTCGTAAAACTAAAACAAGGACTACTCTGTTACTATTTACACTATACTCCTATATCCCACTTGTAATTTAATCAGATAAAGGTATACTGGAAACTGGTTCTGAAAACATCAAGTGTTTGCAGAACCAGGTTGCTATGATAACAAAGAATACAAGAAAGACTTGTTTCCTTATGGAGCCCAATTGTAAAAAAATCTAGTTGCATTCTCAAAAACAAACACTTTGAGACATATTCAACCTAATGGGTTAGTCCAATGACTTAATTCGTACTCTTGGATCACTGTGAAACAAATAATAGTAATAAATTAAAAAAAAAAAACTTGTTGCGCAACATTTGTTGCACGAATGGGCCGGCTCGCGTGAGAAAATAGCAAAACCTCACAGAAGACAGCGTGAATTAGAAGTATTCTTCGTTTCGTCAGATGAGTAAGGTGCCAGAAGCCTAATCCTACTTTTCCCCTTTCTATCGTCTTCTTCTTTAGAAAGGATGGCAAGAGAAAAAGCATTTGACGGAGAAATGGATGGATAGGAAAGGGAAATATCCTTTTTTATTTATCCCTTCCTCTGTCCATAAAAGGCACCTCATTTGCCACCTTCTGCTATGAAAAAAACTCCGGGTAAGTTTACGAATGTACTGACTTCTCACTTTTCGAAATCGGTCAAGCTGCTTAGGCTACAGGTCGTCACAATGCTTATGGACATAAGAACATACGCGCGACAAGCATTACCCTCCTTCTGGGTCAGTCGGCTACTTACTGAGCTAACCGGACTTGCCGTCTTATGGGAACGTACCGATAAGTCGATCTCGGTAATTTGTTGGATGTTGCAGTCTAAAATATTTATCGCTTTTTACACCGTTCCACATATCGCCTAATAAATAAAAAAAAATAAACTAAAACAAAACCGACTTCAAAAAAAACCATATTCAAAAACAAGAAATGCACTTAAAAGTATAAAATAATTTTATGCAATAAAACATAAGAATCAATTCTTAATCATATTTATTTTTGGATTCAGCGTCTGTTTTTTAGTCAAATGGGACCAATCGACAAGCATAAGCTCTCGAACAAAAAAAGAATCATCGAAATCGGTTCACCAGGAGCGGAGTTCTGAGGTAACAAACATTAAAAAAAAAACATACAGACGCATTGATAACCTCGTCCTTTTTGAAGTCGGTTAAAAAAATAACATGAATTAATATGCATTACTTGATATTTAATCTGAGATATCTAGATTTGGAGCTGGTCTAACCACAAACAAACACGTGCCGATATCGTGGCTACAGCAATTTACACTAATAGCGGTCGGCGGTGTGTTTCTCGCGTGATCAATTTTGGTAGAAGTACATTGCACGTTGAGGTAGAGCTTTTCCTAGGAATTTATATTTTAAGATTTTAGTAATCGTATTTGTTATGTGTACAGTGTATCATCAATCTAAATACATTGTACACGACGTTTAGTGGTATAAAGTATGTAGGTAACTTACTTTTACAATTATATAAAATGTCCTTGTGTATAACTTCATTATTGCGATGCGAGTTCGCATATATTATGTGACAAACTTGTTTTGTTCATCAAAATTAATGATTCAATCGTCGCCATATATGTTATGTTTGCCACTTTCCACGAAAATTATACAAATTGATTAAGATCAAAGTTTTTATCAGAAAAATAAATGTAGGAGACAATCATCGATCTTAGTTTCTTCCCACCGTTCTTATGAAATCGAGCGATTTCCAGTTCACCCACCGGAAGTAGTGTTTCAGATTGATTTATGGGAATATTTTAATGAATGAGCTAGTATTATGTTTTTACGTATATTATGTAACTTACGCCAGAATGTACTATGTTTTAATAATAGCAGAGTGAAGTACGCGTGTACTGCGATAAACGTATTTACACAATTTAGAGACGTAAAGTCAGATAAGTGCAATTTCAATAACAAACCTCAATACGATATGATGCTTAAATAAATTTATTGTTATTACTCCTTTATTATACAACTAACAGTGCCCCTCGGTTTCACCCGCCCTGCAATTTTACTTAAACAAAATGACATTACCTACTTAATACTACTCTCTCCTTATCCTATTTCCACATATGTAGCGTCGACACAGTATGACCGTAGCACAGTTTAACAACCACATATGATTGTTTAAACTGTGACAGTAGTCCATACTATATAGGTTCTGGCTACAGTTTTTACGGCCGGCCGCCTACCTAACGCCAACCCTCCTCGGGAATAATAAACTTCTAACAAAACACATTACATAAGAATACATACATGTTTAACAGTGCTAGAGCCTGCAACAACATCTGTTGCACGAATGACCGGTGAAATACCACGACCTCACAGAAAATAGACGAAGTAGAAGTACTATGCGTTTCCCCCGATGAGTGAGCTGCCGATGGCCTAATTTACAGTCCTCTTCCGCTTCCCACCCTTTCCTCATAAGGATAGGATTGGAAGGGGAACAGTTTTAGACACGGAGGGGGTTAATGAGAAAAAGAAATATGCTTTATTCTCTCTTTGCCCTCCTCTGTCTATTAAAAGTAGGCAACGCATCTGCAACACATTTGCTTGTTGCGGATGTCTATGGGTAACGCTCACTTAACATCAGGTGATCAGCTTGCTCGTTTGCCCCCTTCTTCCATAAAAAAACATAATTTCTAAAATTGTCTTCTTCTACTTCTAGCTCTACAGCCCTTTGTGGGCATTGGCTTGGTCAAGCAATTTATTCCACGTCGGCCTGTGCGTGGCCACAGATCTCCAGTTCGCTATCCCAACTTTATTGGCGTCTCGATTCACGCTGTCCAACCAACGAAGCTTTGGTCTTCCTTGACCTCGACGACCCTCGGGATTGTTTGCCATGAGGCTCTTGGACGCCCTGGCTTCATCCATCCGCTGCACGTGGCCGGCCCATCTGAGTCTGTTTAGTTTAATGTATCCAGCCACGTGGAGCTCTTGGTAGAGGTCATAAAGCTCTTGGTTGTAACGGCTCTGCCATTGGTTGTCCTCGCATACAGCGCCAAAAATACGCCTCAGGATTTTCCTCTCGAACACAAGCAGCGCGTTCTCATCCACCTTACTGAGAACCCAGGTCTCAGAACCATACGTATCTAAAATCGTCTACTTACGTGTAAATACGGCGTTACCATTACTCTGGAGCGCCGTGCGTGTCTAGCTGATGTTTGCAAATTACACTGGAAGTTGTAAAATTTCCGAAAGTCCTGTTTTGCAATTTATATAAACTTTCAATCACCATTTTAAAGATCATAATATATATTTAAAATTTCAACCTATTCTACTGAACAGCTATTTTATAGTATTTTTTGGTTCTTTACATTGACATAACTTTTTTCTTTATAAACCAATTGAGATAAAACAAACACTAAATGTTAAGTGAAGCTTACCACAGTACATTATTGAAAACCGCACCCAAATCGGTTAAGCCATTTCTTACATTATCGCGCAAAAACGCACAGATAAAAATTCAAATAATAATATATGTTTTAGGTTTTATTGCGTTTATGAAGGCCCCCAATAATAGTTTTTCTCAAATATCTGCCATGCACATACAGCGATCAGTTACATTTTTGTCATATGTATAGACGTAATTTTTTACATAATTAAGAAAGAAATTATTAAAGTGTTACGTAAAAAAAAACAGGCAGTCTTAAGGAATGCCGACAGAAGTGAAAACTCAGAACGACGTCGAGCAGATAATACTTTAATAATAAATAATCAACAAAAAAAACCTTGAATCCTAACAATAATATACAAAATTGAATATATTAAAAATAAATGAAAAAAGTTCGAAACTGTTCCAAATTCAAACAAATTCCGATCGCCTCACCCGATTACACTTTTCATAACGCTCTCGTCACACTTTTCGTAACACTCTCGTCGATCATTAACCAGCTTACTCCCCAAGTCAATGGTGCCTCGCCCGATCACACTTTTCGTAACGCTCTCGTCACACTCTTCGTAACGCTCTCGTCGCGCATTCACCAGGTTACTCCCCAAGTCAAGCGTGCCTCAAGAAGTTTTCACTTCAAAAACATGTGTGACCACCAAAAGGACCAACCCGATTTTTTGTTACTTTTTTGGTTATTGTTTTTATTACTTTCGAACGGAGTTCTTTATCGTACGTTATTCGTTTGTTTGCGGCTTGAGAGGCTAGTAGACAGCAAATAATGTAACAATAAAAAACGCCTCCAAAAACCGATATATTCTTGCAGTGATTTTTGACGCACTTACCGATAACCTAAGAAACTACATTTTTTCAATCGCTTCAGCGTGCCGCCAATTTTGAGAATATGTAAAATAATTTATGGTTTCAACTTGCAAATAGCTATTCATTACTTAAAACAAAACACAGAAAGATTCCAACCGGGTGTCGTCCATAAAGCCGAGGATACACATACCTGTAAAAGGGAACAGTAGCGTGCATGCTTGTTGACGGCACGTAGTTACTGTCGCAATGTGGTTCCATTTGCAAGTTAAACTTGCATGCAATTTGCGTCCAAGCTTTTTTTCAATGGAAAACATTCGTAATGAATTAAATAGCATCGTATTCAACCTGATGCCAAATTAATGAGAAAAAATAAAATAAGCGTAAAAGAAAACGAATTTGGATGAAAGATTGGATTAGCAGTTGGGAAAATTTTGGAGGAAGTCTGTTTACAGGAATGCGACAAGTAGATAAAGATGGAAGAAGATATATGTTTTTTTGTTTGATTTGTTACCAAACAAAAAGCCTGTAGCTGTCGCTGTCCTGTACACAAACGTCGGTTTCGTAGCTCCCCGTGGCCCCTTCCTCCCGTTGCACGCCAGTAAATCAAATGTTGTGCTATCTGGTTATTCCACTTTTCATCCACTTAAAACTTATAAGGTAATTTAATATTAACGCTGTTAAGATCTGTATGTAATATTGATTTCCGTTTTTAAAATATGACTGTAGTTTTGTCGAGTAGAATTGCACATCATCTGACCAATAGGTCCAAGAGATTTTTTTTATCTATACATATAATAAAAATGTAACTGATGTACATGGAATATATTTGAGAAAAACTATTATAGGGGCCTTCATAAACGCCATAACACCCATAACAGTGATTATTAGAATTTTTGTCTGTTTGTCTGTACGTATGTGCGCGCTAATCTCAGACACAATTTGTGTGCGGTTTTCGGTAATATATTGTTTTATCTCGCAATCAGTTTATAAATAAAAAAGTTCTATCAATTTAAAGAACCATCTTAAACATTTGTTCGATAAAAATGCTTTGAAATAACTATTGCTATTTATTATGATCAAATGAGTTCAGGACAGGACAGTTTCGGCGATTTTGCAAGCATCAGCTAGACGCACTGTGCATTGAGATATTCATAGCACACGCACGTATTTAGGAGACGCACGACGCTCCTCGGTAATGGTAATAGCTATAATTGGTAACGCAGTATTTACACTTATAAAGACGATTTTAGAAATTATGTATGTATTCTTATGTAATTTGTTTTGTTAGGTTAGTAGCTTATTATTCCCGAGGAAGATTGGCGTTAGGCAAGCGACCTACCGTAGAAACTGTAGCCAGAATCTATATAGTATGGACTACTGACACAGTTTAAACAATCATATGTGATTGTTAAACTGTGCCACGGTCATGCATTGTCGATCCCACATAGGCGGGAAAAGGGCAGGGAGAATCATCTCCCTGCCTACTTAAATCTACCTACGTAATACTACCGTAACATAATCATCAGATGATGTTAAGGTAGTAAGGCAATTATCATCATCAGATGATGCTACGGTAGTATTAAGTAGGTAATATCATTTCGTTTCAGTAAAATTGCAGGGCGGGTGAACCGCGGGGCACAGCTAATATTGAATAAACTAGTGCTTGACCACGATCCCACCTGAAGTTAAGTGATACGTGTGATACGCACTAGATTCTAGAATAGGGGTGTGTATAAGACTACGGCAGGTATGCCTCCTTCAAAAAGGATCGATGATCTAGGTTGTGAGTGTCAACTGGATTAGAAATAGGACAGCGGGACGCCGATATTTGTGGCGATCCTTGTGTGAGTTCAAATCCGGATATTTTTATCTGTGACGTCCGACAGAATGGACCTATTTTACAATCCAACACTAGATTGACAGATACTGTTGAATTGAAAATAATTATGGAATTATTGTTATAAATTTAAAAAAATAATTGTTGCAGGTTCGTGCAATACTTTATATGGAAAGAAGGATCTCAAGGCAATTTTCAACAATTGGAGGAAGAAGATTCATCGTGAAAGTCTTACTAGTTATAAATAATACTCGTATTTGGTGCTTTTAACTTAGTCATTTAGTTGTCACAGATAACCAGTTTTTCGTTAAGTTAGTTGTATAGTTTAAATTAAGCGTTTTACAAGCTTAGAATTTAAGGATACACCGGCCTCAAAGGTTTTGAAGATAAACTTTTTGTATTTGTAAGTCTTTTTTAAAATTGTATTTATATTTTTAATATTTTGTGTTTCTCGATGGCAACGCCACCTAACGGGTCCAATTGTGAATCTAAACTAACCCGGGATCCACTCAAACACACACATACGTAATATTTCATCAAAATCGCTTCAGTTACGAACAAACGCATGCGAAGAAATATTTATATAGATATGATATTGAACGAAATAAAACATTAATAGTTACGAAAACGTTACAACTTACTATGTACATGTAGTTGAACAATTTATTAACTAAGTTATAAGTGATAGTACTATGTGATAATAAAACTTTTGTAAAATGTTTTGTATCAGTGAATTTAAGGTATTTTAATACAATATGTGACACATTGATAATCTGTTTAATTTTGATATAACGTCGGTCTTTGAGTATGAATTAATAAGTTAAGATTTTATGCTACATATTTATTAATATATAAGTTAAGAATTTTTTTCTAGGCAAACGACTTACCGAAAACAACAAATTGGCTAAAGCGTTCAAACCTTTTAAACCGTAATTTCAGTATTTTCAACTATTTAAATTTTAAATTGGCAAAAGCAAATCATAAAAGTAAGACGCGCCCTCTACTAAGAAACACGATCTAATGTTTAATTATTATGAGTGGTTTCTAATGAAAGCCCTGCGAAAAAAAAAATACCGCTGAAGTATATTGGGGGCGACTTATTGAAGAAGAGGGCTGTCTGTTAATAGTAACCATGACAGTGAACATGAAGATGTATCGATGTTTTTTATAGCGTTAGGGGCAAACGAGCAGAGGCTCGCCTAATGTTAGTGATCACCGACGCTGCACCAGAGGAACTGCAGATGCGTTGCTGGCCTTTAAGCAAGAATTACGCTCGCCTCTTGAATGACTTAGTCGTATTAATTTGGTACATAATATTTTACCGCTGGCTACAGATCTTTGCACAAAGCGGGTGTGCGAGGCATGAGAACCGCATGGTAGCGGAATGCCAACCATCAAGAGGGTGAGGATGGTACTTGGAGCTCTGTCCATTTGAGCTATGACGAAACTCAGCGGCCCAGACGAACTAAAAGTCACCTAGAGGCACTTAAATTAATAATTATTTGCCTTTTATACAACAGTGTTCATTTTATGGAAACTTTCTAAAATATCTATGCATAATTACTAACTTATTCAATAAAAGTTTGATGCCAATTTGTTTTACAAAACAAACTGAGATCATAATTTTCGCTTTGTCACATTGTATTAAGGTTAGCTTTAGGCAGGCGGCTGGCCGTAAAATAGTAGCCAAAACCTATACAATATGGACATTTATACTGCACTGCTGCATTTATCTTCCTGATCTTCTCCCATCTATCTGGGATTGGCACAGTATGTTCTCCTCTTCCATATCCCTCTATCAGCCTTCATATCTGTATTCACACCCTTCTTACACATATCATTTTCACACAAACTAACCATACTTTCTTAGGTTTTTTATGGTAGTAGATGGCAAACGAGCAAGCGGTTCTGATAAGGACCACTACCCATAGGCATACGCAACAAGCAAATGTGTTGCCTACCTTTAATGGACCGAGGAGGGGATAGACAAGAAAAGGATAATTTCTTTTTCTATTTATCCCCTCCCCGTCCAATCCTCTTCTCCTTCTCATCCTATCCATATTATGAAAGGATAGGAAGGGGAAGACGACTAAAATTAGGTCTCCGGCACCTCACTCATCAGACAAAACGCAGAATATATCTACTTCACGCCTGTCTTCTGCGAAGTCGTGGCATTTCACCGGCCGTGCCGGCCCATTCGTGAAACATCTATGATGGTATCCATCCACGTTTATTCTCATTACTTTCTTCACTATATGTCCTTCATCCCTCCGCATAACGTACCACGCTCACCTTTTCCTCCTCAATTTCTCTGTCACTGGCGCAACATTCAGACTTCCTCTAATTTACAAATTTTTAATCATATCCATCCTTGTCACACCACACATTTATCCTAACACCTGCATCTAGGCAACCTCCTTTCATCCTTACGACCAACTTATAGATAAACTTAAGGGGCATTCGTGGATCACAAGTCTTTCCAGTGGCCATTTCATACAACGTGCATTGATTCGGCTTTTCTCGTCTCGATCAATATCGCCATCGCATTGTATGAGTAGGTACAACCCAGGTAATTGAAATCGGAGAAGGTTGGTAGAAATGCACCATTAAAGGCGATTGGAGAAAAACTGGTGGGACCGCCAAAGTCACAGAAAAAATGTTAGGTTAGGCTTGCGTTCATCTTCCCCTACAAGAACGATGTCGTCGGCAAAAAACATACACCAGGGTGCTTCCTCCTTGTCTGATGTCAGTGCATCTATTACTTGGAGGAAGAGCTACGGGCTTAATGACTAACCTCCGACCGCCCACCGAGACCTATCATTTTCTCCAACAGCGGATCGGACGTGTGTACTGGCACAAGAGTACATAGCACGAATATGCAGCCGTAGTACCCAGTCTAAACATAAAACCAAATTGTTTCCTGACTATTCTTCGGGAGAGGGGCGATAAATATATAAAGGTAGGCAACGCATCAGCAAATCATGAGTTTTTTTGCTGATGTCACTTAACATCGGGTGAACGACTTGCTCGCTTGCCACCTTCTTCTGTATGAAAAATAAAGTAAAATTACATTTTATCAGTCATCATCAAGTGCAAAACTGCTCCGATTTCCGGTACCTCAGTCTATGATAAATAGAATAAATGCGGGATGGATGAAAAGGCGACAGGTCACGGGCTTGATATGCGACCCAGTTCCCCTTTAAATAAAGGGGAAAATTTACAAAACCATTATAAGACCTGTCTGTGATAATGTATGGATCGGAGTGCTGGGCTGTTAAAGGAACGGATGAAAAGAGAATGCATGCGGCAGAAATGCGAATGTTGAGATGGATGCGTGGAGTAACACGAATGGATAAGGTACGAAACGAGTATATTAGAGGAAGCCTGAAAGTTGCACCGATAGTGGAAAAGTTAAGAAGTAAAAGGTTAGCATGGTATGGTCATATTATGAGAAGGGAAGAATGGCATGTGACAAAGAGAATTTTGGATATGAATGTAGAGGGATATATCGGTAGGGGTAGGCCTAAGAAAAGATGGATGGATTGCGTAAAAGGTGATATGATCAAGATGGGATTGACAACTGAAATGACGGATGATAGAGCGATGTGGAAGTCGAAAACCTGTTATTCCGACCTCACATAAAGCGGGAAAAGGGCAGGAAGATGATGAACAAGTGCAAAAGTGGACACCAATCAAAGCGGATGTTATAATCTCATGCGATTCGAAGGCTGCTGTATTTTTTACAAGCAGCGTGAAATATAAATAATTTGATGTATCATTCTCGACATGCGTCATTTCCTCTGGCGTTGGAAATGTATTGTTTTATTACTTCGTGGTCTCATCATACTAACGTAATATTTTGAACGTATCTATATTATATAAAAAGGAAAGATTTATAATGATATTTTGAAGAGGATTGACTAATTCCCGAGGAGATTTGGCCGGCCGTAAAAACTGTTACATATTTGGAGTTTTGACGCCCCTTGCCACCGGCGTGTACAGCGACCGCTCCCTGTTCGTTCCTGACGTTTCCCGAATTAATTTAAATATCTAACGTCAATAATAAGAGGTAGAACCCGATAAACATAATAAAAGGAATGATATATCCTTTTACTATCTATCCCTCCTTCATCTATGCCTTCCTCTGTTAAAAATAAAGGTAGGCAGCGTAGCTGCAACTCATTCGCTTTTTGCACAAGGGTAGCGGTAGTCAATATCAGGTAAATCTAGGATGAACCGCTTACTCGTTTGCCGCCTTCTTCTAAAAAACAAATTAGCATAGGTTACATTTAGGTAATGTAGTTTTGAATATATGTGTGTATATGTGTTTTTAATTGTTAAATAAGAGGGGACAGTAGTTTGTAAATTTATTCAGGACAACCAATCAATTAGTTTACTTTATTAATCGACGAGTTCAAACGTGTTAGAAATAAAACTTAGTATTCTGGTTATTTTGTAGGAGAATGCGATGAATGCTTATGGAATTGATAAGCAGAAAGAGATATTGAAATAATTACTGAAACAGCGTCTCAAGCCTAGCCGCATATAAAGCCTCAGTTTAAAAACGATCGTTACACTCTTTATTTTCAACAAACTCCAATCCACACCGTCGTCCCCTGTCGTAAAACAAGTTCTACTACAAAAACTCAAACAGCTAAATTCAAACAAAGAGCTAGATGGATATGGTTTAGTATGAAGTAGTAAAAACGAGTTTTATTCTTTTCGTTTGATTTTATTATAAAATGTAATGAATCAATGATATAATAAAAAAAGTAGCAGACAAAACCATTAGCGATCAAAAAGTGAAGACAAACTCCGTCATGTGCTTACGCTTTATCTTTGATTTTCTTTTACTCTTTGTCATTTGCTTTGTTTACATTCCATTCTATATTCGTTCATTGACTTTGATTGACAAGTGACAATTGAATGATATAAAGGTCTATGTTACCAGGTCATAAAATTAAAAAAGTGACAACTGACAACACAAATAAACAAGGGTCAACATTGATAAATGTCAATTTATTGAAATTTGGATATTTGGATAATGCGATGACCAGCGATGACAATGATTTGGTCGGGTACCACTTATGTGAGCGCGTTTTTTTAAATATAATACAAATGATATTATTAGTCATCATGCACTTATTCTATTGATATTACCAAAAGCATTCAATTCTTTCTTTTCAATTAGTAACAATTAATTTTTCGGTAAATTAAGTAAGTTAATATTTTAATCGGAGTTATTATGGCAAATAACGCAGAGCAAGTTGTTGAAAACGCCCCAAATATTAGTATCACAGGCCCACCTGGAAGACCGTATAAAGTAACTATAGAACTGCCCTTATTTCTGTGCATGTTGGGCGTATCTTTATCTGGTGAGTTCTTTATTTTTGTTGTTATAACTATAATGTAAAAAAATATAAATATTAATTTATATAGCGCGCTCTCACTAATTGTAAATGTGATTGTAAATTTAGCAAATATATTTTAGGTTCTGCTTTAACCAATCTAATATTTTATCGTACATGCACTTATTTATTACACCACTCAGAAGAACAGTGCAACGGTTTCTTGTTACCAATTAGATCTAATTCAACAAAAGTGTTGGAGGAAGAAGTCCAGGGATATGCAACATTTGTTTTAACTATAAAGAGTGTTATGGAGTCAATTGGACCTGCCATAATGTCAATGTTCCTTGGAGTGTGGTCTGATACATATGGAAGAAAACCTTTGATTGTGTGGCCAATATTAGGTATGTAATTTATATGTAATGAATTTACAATATAAAATTAATATAATTTTTAACAAAATTGCTTATTACTTAATATACTAAAAAAACATGGATTTGCTACTGTTTTAA
>JWHW01014207.1:266935-277102 GCA_000931545.1 Papilio glaucus
GTTAAGCTTAATAATTTAGAAAATGAAGCTTCGAATTAAATGGAAATTCGATTGTAAAATATTCCCGCCTTGTCGTGGCGGTGGGACTCAGTAGCCGTGGGTGGGGGCCCACGGTGAAACTAAGAGGAACCCAAGGCCGGTCCGTGAGGCATGACTGGCCGTGGGTTCCTCTTAGTCTAAGGCCGTGGGGTCCTAGAGGGGCCGCTCGGGAAGGGCTTCTAGGCAGCCCGCCCCTCGAGCGAGCCGGTGGCTGCGGGGATCTGTCCCCGCAGCGAGTGAGGGTGAGTCGGGGAGGGAGAGGACTGTTGGTATTGCGGTGTGCCACTCGTCCTGCCATCCGCGACTCAGCGGAGTCGCACCGCAGATCGCATCGCGGCGGCGGTGGGGCTGCGAGGGGAAGGATTAACCCACCTCTTGCAGCCGCATTTCGCGTAATCCCGACGGAAACGTTGGGACCGCGGGCCACTGTCTTTTTCAAGACGGGGGCCGTGAGGAGTGAACCTTTATAAAAAACTCAAGTCCATCTTGGGGCGCGGCGCCCTTTTAAGGGCGTAGTGCGGGGCCCCATTCCGGTGCGGCCAGTGGGCGTCGCGGTGTCACGTGCTAGTCATGCTCCCGTGGCGCACACACCACGGCTATGAGGGACGTTTAGTTTTTAGTGGGCACGCCCCTCGTGGGGTAAGCCTCACGGACCCCTCTGTTGCCCTAAACAGTGGACATGCATTAGACGCATTTTCCAAACGTAATAAAAAACTATACGAACGGATCAAACGATAAAAACATAAGTGGGGCGGCAATCTTAGATGATCGTATTTTCGGCTGTAACATTAAGCTTAGGATTGATTCTGACATTTGTATCATGAATACGGAATTATCTCTATTGCCGAAGCCCTTTCATACATCGCATCGATTAATTTTGACAAATTTGTCGTTCTGACGGAATCTTAAAGTTCGCTCCAACACCTAGCTCGTTGTCACACCGATTGCCTATAATATATTAATATCAATCCTTAGTCTAAAAAGCAGAATAAAACCATCAAAATTTAATGGATGCCAGTGGGGTAATGATAAACTATGCAGTTGACCTACAAGCTCAACAAGCTTTTATAGATGGAATCCCATTTCCTATATTATCATTTTATAGCGAACATTTTAAAATATTAAAAAAAAAACAATGCAAAGTAGTATAGCAGGAGTATTTTGATGCAAGGTCGAGAGTTTGAGGCATTTGGCATAGGACTATTCAACCACATATTTCTCTATACCCATGGATTGAAGACGCTCAATTATCAAGTGTCAATTTAAAAACGGCGTTAAGGCTTCGCGCGGTGCCCATTCCAACAAATAAATTTGGTTTTTTGATGAAGAAAGTCATCATCTAATTGCATTGACTGGCTAAGAACGTGCAACACCTAATATGTCTGTAACGAACTTTTTAGGGATAATTTCCTTTGCAATGGTTCCTGTGAAGTTGGCCAAACATACACTATTCCTAAATAGTTTTATGACTTATGCGGCGATGTAGTTGCACAGCGAGCAAGCCCTTTTTCATGCATACTCTACCAAACTCTCAAAAACACCACTTTGTGGCAATTAATTCAGAATCTGCCACTGCCTTGTTCGTTTGAGATTAACATGGTGAACCCAGTTTTAATCTTCAGGGACCTTGAATCAATAATACGTAAATGGTATAACCCTGCGCTTTGTTTTCTACCTAATATAGATGCGGGACTCAAATGTCTGCCCTGTTTACAAAGCTCCAAATATGCTCTGCTAGTAGAGATATTAATTTGTTTCTTCATTCATTCATACATATAGTAGGCCTAATTATGGTCCTCTTCACCTTCCCATCTTTTGCTATTAAGAAAAGGATGGGAAGGGGAAGAGGACTAGATAGTGGAGGGGATGAATAGGAAAAGGAAATAACCATTTTCTTTCCATCCCCTCCTCTTTAAAGGTAGGCAACGCATCTGCAACTCAATATCTTGTTGCAGATGTCTATGGGTAGCGATCACTTGATATCGGGTGAACCGCTTGCTCGTTTGCCACATTCTGCTATAAATATTTAAAAAGAAAACATGTGTCTAACACGGATATGCAGTGTTCGAATAAACACTGTTTTCGTTCCAATGTATCCTTTAAAAGAAACACTTTCCGGTCGCCGTCGGCCTTGATACTAATACGTAGTGAAGTAATGTAATGAATCCGATATACATATTAAGATTCCTCGCTCGCCTCATAAACGATGGCGATAAGGGGAGATAGAAGTGGACGGAAGCGTTTGCAATCCACGCAAATCTCATGTTATTTTGCACACATTATACATACGCGGGTAGCGATTGCAATCCACTCGTTTATTTCATAGATGGATCAATTGTAGTCCTTATATAATTTATATTTTATGTAGATACTTATTTTCTGCGCAATTACAATGACCTCGCGTGTATATAATAAGTTTAAATTGACCTCAATCACAGTCAACAATGATTTGTTATTAAAGAGCTTAATAATTTTCAGGGTGGTTTTTGTAAGATGTTGGATTGGCTGCACGTTCGAGAAATGATACACGAATGTTTTAAAGAACGACCGAATCATGGAAGAGTACAAATACAGCTACTATTAGCCGTAAGGTTTATATCAATATTCCTTTTGTTCGGAGTTATGGGTTTGGAATATCTGTACTCTAGGACGAAGTTAAACTGGGTGTTAGAGGACTACAACACATACTCTGCTGTGAGCACGACTCTTCTGTTTGTGGGGAGTTTCTTTGGTATTATTTTCGTACAGAAAGTGCTGCGGATCAGTGATTTAGCGTTCGCCATCGTATCGATCCTTACGTCTGGCGCTGAGTTTGTTATAAAGGCTTTCGCCGTGGCGTCATGGCAGATGTATTTAAGTGAGTACAAATTTTAATCATTTTTATATATTACTAAGCGCACACTAAGACGTACAACTTATAGTACAAAGTTAAACTTGGTAGGCTAAGGAGGCGATGCTAGAAGTACTCTACGTTCCGTCTGATGAGTAAGGTGCCGGAGGCCTAACTTCAGTCCTCTTCCCCTTCCTAGCCTTTCCTCATAAGGATAAGATGGGAACGGGAAGAGGATTGGACAGGGAGGGGGTTAACGGGGAAAAAGAAATATCCTTATTCCTGTCTATGTCCTCCTCTGTCAATCTATGTCCTCATCTGCAACACATTTATTTGTTGCAGATGTCTATGGGTAGCGCTCTCTTAACATCAGGTGATCCGTTTGCTCGTTTGCCACCTTGTTCCATAAAAAAATGCTAGTTGTTGTTGGCCGTTTGAAAAACATTATACGTAATTAATGTTATTCATTACTTTGCTATGAAAAAGGTAAATTAAATCAAATGCTAATAAATAAATAATTATGCGGTGATTCAGTATGTCCGTGTTGAATGTTATCAATCGTAGCAAGATAGACTAGTATCTTGTGCTTAATGTACGATTACCCACTTATTTTATTTATTTTTTATAACAGTGGTAAACAAACGCCCTGCAAAATTTGTTTATTCAATAAATTTTACGGTGCGGCGTGAAAAGCAAGTATCTTTCTAACAACGCCAACCGGCCCGTCAGGATTCCTATACATTTAGAAAACGGGTACTTATCACACAGCCCTCGTATGAGATGTTTCGTCATAAATAACATTCCAGGGGTCACCGTATAGACAGCGTTTTAGCTGTTTTGACGGTCAGACTATACTCAATTCGGTGATAATGAATCGATTTAATCTTATCATGCAGCCATTCTTTGATAATACTGAATGATAAAATTATATCTGTCAATAAGTGTGAATACAAACAAAATGTTAGCTTTAATATTTCACTCGTGATGTAGAGACTTCGCCAAAGATTATGGCTGTCCATTTTTCACGGTCTAGGCGTATCGTATTGGTTACGGGTTCTCTTCATTTTTATTATCCAATATCCCACAACTACAGCGTGACGTCACCTTCTAGAACTGTCACACTGTCCTAACTAAATTGAAAAAAATAATACGTTATGTTAATGGATTGATAGAGAAAGGATGGTGCGGTCGTGTCTGCTACTTCGTACAACAGCTCATTCTTCTATTGTTCTGGTCTAAATAAATATGTAAATAGGTGTGATGAGATGAACCTATACGTATGTTATATTTCCAGGTGTCTCGGTATCGTTCTTTAAAAACCTGTCGGGGGCATTGATAAGGTCATTCATTACGAAGTCGTTTCCAGTTGAAGACATAGCGAAGATCTTTGCGTTGATGTGCGCCTTGGAAGGCTTGAGCCCTATTGTCGCTCCTATTGTGTACAATACAATATACGGTCTCACTTTGACAACATTCCCCGGGACCATTTATTTGATGAGCGCTGGACTTGTGGCTGTATGCGTGGTGTTGCTAGGGTAAGTATTCATTTTTATTAATTTTATTTAGGGCTCGTAGCAAATGTATACATTGTACCTTCGAGTTCCATATGTTACCTAAAGTATTGAACATTCACGAAGTCCTTTCATGATGTACGGGTAAATTTAGGAATAACACTCGTCAAATTGATAATTATAAATAAAATAAAATAGTAAAGTTATATTTGTAGTTCAATCTAGTAATTACACCAAAACTGGAACAAAATTAACATATTTTTTTCCTGTAGTTGTCTCTCCCACAGTTTGTCTGACAATATATTACTCGTCATAAGATAACGAGTGATAATACTATGGGTTTTTTTACAATCACTGATATTAGATTGTAACGCGAAGTACCTAGAGAAAAACATTGTGCAATAATAACGCAAAAAGAATTACTTGCGACCTTTAGAAATTATTTCATAATTAAGATAATTCCGAAGTTGTATAATGTATATGAAATAATCAAAAATATCAAAATAAAAATATACTCAAGTATTTTTAAAATTGAAGGCAGATATAGTCATTTCTAACTGTTTGTGTGTTTGTTCTAAAGAAACGATTAAACTGGGAGGAGTCGACCCCTTATACGCGGGAAAAGGGGCAGTGAGATGATGGGTTACGGTAAAATCATTTGCAGGGCGGATGGAACCGCGGGCCACAGCTAGTTGAAAATGAAAAGAAGACCCGAAGTTTCCGTAGTCATACGAATTAAATAAAAAACTCGATTAGTCATCGTATCGCATGCGTCTAGAGATTTCTTTAAATATGACGAAATGGAGACTTTGTTTTTATGTAACAGTCCAAAAATGACTCCATATAGAAGTTTGTTATTGTACACTAAAAATTGTACGCCCTCACGTCCTCGATGGCAGATTACATTGCATAAATATAGTTTATTTTTGATAATTCAAGCGTGATTACTATATTACTATACGGTTCGGTTATATGTAACTGTCGCGAATTGAACCAATATATTGCTATTAAAGTTTATTTGCGACGCAGTGTAATAACTTTACGTTTAAACAAAAATTGTTATAGATATCTATTATTTAAATATATAACCATCAAGTGAAACAGTATAGGTATTACAGAACAATATGGTCATCATCTCCCTGCCTTTTTCCCACGTTATGTGGGTTCGGCACACTATGACCGTAGTAGTACATGATTTGGCTTACAGGTTACAGCTTTTACGGCGTCAGAACAATATGATTCTATGCACTTAATCGTTTGCTTCTTCCAGGTTTGTGCAATATTATTCCTGGAATGCACCGACTGTCCCGTACCGATCCCTAGACGAATAAGCTTAAATAAACTTGGAATAGTTTAAGGATAGATTAAATGTGTATAACCTCGTGTTTAAAGTATAAAATACGTAATAGCTCTAATTCTCTGTACTGTTTGTTGTCGCTATTTTACATAAGTGCAAGTATATTTGCCAAAGATACATTAAATTAGTAATTGTACAAGACTGTGATAAATAAATAAATATGCGCTCACGCCCGTAACCCAGAGGGGTGGTAGGCTGGGGGGTCTCTGTGGATTTCCATTTGGCACACCTCTCTCGCTTCTACATTCATACATCTACACATACATGCTCGTCGGCTCCTTATATCGGCCTATTTTGGTAAGCCACTAAGCTGATCGATATAAGTTCTTCTAGGGCATCTCCTACCAACACTGCCACCCACATTTGCAACATAAATTTGTTTCGTTATTCTCTCTTCATTTATCCTTTCAACATGCCAGATATGACTGTGATATTAATTGTAAATATATATTTTTTATTATATCAGAAGTTTTTAAAACATTTTTGAAATGTTATGTATGTACTAACACAAGAGCGTATTTTTTATCAATATACTTTTTGTATTTAAGATTTTATTTTTATAAATAAACAGTCCGATAAAATGACGTCTTTTTTCTTGTTTGCCATCACCGTTATAATACAGATTTTAATGTACAAGAGAAGGGATAAACAGGAAACATTGAAATGTGGCAAACAACGGGTTTCGTTTGCCGTTTTTGATAATCTAAAATATTCCAAAAGTATTCCCAAGTATTTCATCTTTTATGAAAGATTCGACAGTGGTAGAGCCTGCAACATGTATTGCATGTATGGGCCAGCTCGACCGGTGTAATACCACGACCTCGGAGAAGACAGGCGTGATGTAGAAGCATTTGTGTTTCGTCTGATAACTGAAGGCCAAGTCTGATCCCCTTCACCATCCGGTCTTTTTTTAAGGTTGAGAGGGGATTTTATGGGAAACGGGATGGATGGAAAAGGAATTATATATTTTTCTGTTCTCCCGTCTGTTCATTAAAGGTGGGAACGAAACTGTAACCCATTAGCTTGTCAGTTTCCTATGGGTTGGTCACATAATAGCAGGTGAACCGCTTGCTAATTTGTCACCTATAAAAAAATTACTGACGATCTGTTGTCTTTCAGATTTGGCAGAGTACCCTTGGTTTACTACCACGTGAATGGGGAAAAACCTTGTCTAGAAGGCATTGGCATTCATCTAAACAATCGCGATACAAGGAAGGTCATACTTACCTCTTGATTCCACTGACTCATTTTTTTTATTCAAATAAGGAAAAATTGTAGTTAAAAGTCAATGAAATTTTCCACAAGTCTAACTTAGTTTATTTATAGAATAACACAGTTACTACTGAAATCATATCACTAAACCAAAGTCTTTAACAAAGAAGTAAGGGATATAATTTATGCATATTTTGTTAAAGTTGCCTTTGAGAAAATATCGAAATATTTATTACCCTGATTATTGTTACATTGTAATTTTAATATCAATTTTAGAAATCACAATCAACGACGGAAACTTAAATCCAAAATTCTTCATTTTGTAGCCTAGAAATTGAAACAAATTTGAACCATTTCAATATGGCGGAACATTAATTAAAATTATAAACCTATACTTATAGTAATCATCACAGGTTTTACAATCTAATAGTTTTAGTGACGTAATGCAAGTTAAATGAGTATGAGGGAAATGTAGCGTATCATGACACAATACAAGCTAACAATATAAACTAACAATAATGCAGTACGCAGAGTCGACAATAGTAATTTGTTTTTATCCGCTTTGCTCTCAAAAATGCCAGTGTATCAGATCCTAAATGTTATATCAGTAATGTATTAAACTTATATTTATATGAGGGAACAAACGAGAGGCTGGCGTGAGGGATCACTGCTCACAACATTAAAAGCGCCAGAGGACATATTAGTGCCAGCCTTTAAGTGAAGTAGACATATTGTCTTGAACGGATATCAAAGCTAAGGCTCACAATGGAACTATTGCCACGAGGATATCGGTAAACGAGTACTTACAATATATTTAAAACGTTACAATGAAAGTACGACACGGCGACCACTTTTAGTGAACTACAATAATTTTAACCTAAAACCAAACCTGGCATCTGGCAACAAAGTCTCCGGTTTCGACCAGTTATAGTTCAAACATTTTGTGCTATTTAATATTTCAAGACACCACGACGACCTTAAATATCTAGTAGGCATGTCGCGCCCAAACAAAAAGAGATTCTAACAAAACATCAACACAAGGATAACAACACACAGCGTTTATTACCAAATATAACTAATAAGTAAAACATATTGGACCTGCAATCTTATTCTTAGTTTTTCAGCGTAAAGTGAGTTGTCGATCGAGATATCAATTACGTCTTAATTGTTTGAAGGCACAGATACAAGTTACTTTATAGGTTTAGGCCATACGCGAGGAATGTAGTGCGGCAGTTTATGGTCAAGCTAAGTTTTGAACGAATGGGCTGGCTTAACCTGAAGTTTTAATCCTTAGTTTACTTGATTTTGGTCATTTTTACTTCTGAGTCCTTAGCTTTTTTTCTTCTTCCATAATAAGATAAAATTCTTATGGTTATTATTTTTTATAGTTGTCGGCAAAATGGTAAGCATCGTTAGTTCATTGAAAATTGTAGAATCATCTACCCATTCACAATTTAACATATTTTTTCTTGATGGTTTACAATACATCGATGTCAAATTTTGAACTGATATCTTACATTATTACGGTACAGTACAAATAGTGAATTAATAATGGAAGTTAAGTATAAGTTGGTTTCATTAGGTTGGAAATGATAGCTTTATAATGTCACCGTAAAAATGTAAACATTGTCAGTTTTAAACTGACAGAAATCGTGAAGACATAACTAAGGGGACTTGAATAATGTCTTTCTATAATTCTAATTTAAGATACAGGAAATTATAAAAATGCAACTAAATGTAGCGAATGACTCTGCTTCTTTTCTCAATCGACAACTGGCTTTATGCGGTCGTGTTCAGAAGGTGTTAGCTCTTAATGTAATAACGCCATAAAACTATTGCATAATAACTATTATTAAAATTTTAACTGAGCAACTTTTATCCTACACATCACAGATCCTTACGAAAATAAGATGCTTTAGTGATGCCCTTGCAACATATATTTAATCTTTAATTTGTACATAAGGAAAATATAAAACAAAAACAGCTTCAATAAGCAGAAAAATCAAAGAACTTAAACAAATAAAAAGTACAACGAAATGATGTATGTATTACATTTATTATTTGTAAAAGGGATTAGCGATGGTCAATGAGAGATTTTGTTATTAAAGAAAGAATAGCATAAGTGCTATTCTTTCTTTAAGCAAACTGAGGTATGTGTATGATGTAGAACAAGAGTATAACTATAACTTTAAAGTATTCTAAATGCGATGTAACTATTTTTATATAAGAATTTTCAACAAAAAATTGTTATTTATAAACATCAATTAAGAAATCGATAAACAATTTATTTGCCATCGACAATAAAATCGATTTAACATCGATCATCCCTAATGTATTACTGTCATTGTTCACACGAGCAGGCGTATTTTGTACACGAAGTCTTACAACAAATCACTTAATTACAATACTTGTCGAATTGCAGTCTTCATCGGGTCAGGTCTATGTCTAGGTTTCCTATCTGTTATAGGAACTGGAAATCTAAGAAGCACCAATGTCATACATGCATCATCGGTTGCACATTTTTAGTAGCCACATTTTTGGCAATGTTTTTAATGATAGGTAAAAACTGGGTTACTTATTTTTACCACTCCTCTTCCGGTTCTTGTCCTTGATTGATGTTGGAAGGCGCTTTGCCGAGATTCTGAAAATTATAATTTCGAATTAGAAAATCTTGTAATATGGATTAGCCCGACCGGGGAACCATTACATATCCAGCCTTAATTATCATGTCCTTTTTCAAACATCAAGGTCGGCAATACGAATGCAATTTTACTGCCGTTTTAGTCCGTGCTAATAGAGCTCCTTTATTATCTTCGATCACATTTGCATAGATAGAACACAAATCGACTATCAATTATTCACAAGCTTTTAAATCATTACTTGTGAAGTTTTAAAAAATTATTGGTTGAAATTCAAATATTTTTTCTATTTTTTAAAATCAATCGATATGTATAACTATATTTATTGCATTCTAAGTAAAAAAAAAATGAATAGTATCTCTATACTCACGTCCGACCCCTGGAGTGCATGTGACAAATTAACTTTCATTATCTTTTTTAATTCATTAAATATTAAGAAATCTTATGAAACAAGCATTCTTGTAACATGTATGTAAATTTATTTCGACTATCTCTGAAACGCCTCTAACGATTTGGATCAAATTATGTATTTAGTTTTATTTTATTTTAATATATAATGCGTTTTTTTCGTAAATTTGC